>CANUEY010563900.1:0-64567 GCA_948099555.1 Croton setiger
TTGTTAATCAAAACACTAATCAAAGAAAGAATGGAAAAGCCCAGCAACCAAACCTTGTAATCTTTAGCTAAAGCATCCAGCAGCATATTATAAGCAAAAATATCAAGTTTATACCCTTTCCTCCTCATTTCTAAATGAACCCTAAACCCTTTTTCACAATTATGTGACCTCAAATAAGCTTGAACCGAGCATTTGTATGTGTAGCCATTCATTCTTAAGCCCCATTTCTCTATCAGCCCCATACATTTTTCCAAATCCTCAGTGTCGCCAAAGATTCCAATCAATAAATTTACGGTGGAGATTGTGCCACGTACTCCATTCTTCTCCATATGGGAGATAGTAGTACGGACAATATCATACCTATTAGGGAGGTAGATTTGGAGAGAATGAGGATAAACCGGGTGTAGGTGAAGGAATCATGTCGGAAACTTGGGGAGAGGGAAGGGCAAAAGTGGAAGAATTTGAGTGCAAGACAAGGCAGTCGAGGGATTTTAAAATTTCGGAGGCTTCCGCTCCTGTAATGGTAGGGGAGAGTAAATTTCGGTTATTACCCAATCATTGATCGGTAATTACCAAACCGAATCAATTCGGTAACCGAAAATCGGTAATGGTGATTTATCGATCAGTAATAACCGTCGATATTCGGTAGCGATTTCAATAAGCGACCGAAATTTTCGATAAAAAAATTTACCAAATTACCGAAAAAATAACCGAATTTTGACTTCTCAAAAAAATAATTGAATTTTGACTTTTAAAAACTACGTTGTTTTAAAATTAAATTTGAAATGAATATATATGTTTTCATAGATTCGGTGATCAGTAATCGGTATCGGTAATCAGTAATGAGGCTAAAAAATTTTGGTTACCGACACCATTTGGTATCAGTAATGATGGTAGTAAAATACTGATTGATTAACCGACTACCGACTGTTCGGTAACAATAATCGGTAACGGTTACCAATTGCTCACCCCTATGTAAGGGAGATGGAGAGGGAAGAAAGATATGCGTGGAGGGAAAGGAAAGGATTAGGGTCGATGAGACGTGAAAGAATTCGCAGTATTGCGGTTGAATTGAAGGAGTATTTGGGTAGCTTTGCAGATAAGGCCACGGCGGGGAAGCGGGTAGCCACGAGGATCAGAGGGAAGAGGCGGAGTTACTTCGCTAGTGGAGGATTTTGAAGTGATTTTAGCGGTGTATTTAGTGGCGTAGTGACGGTGAAAAATGGTTAGAGAGGAAGGCAAACGATTGCAGTAGAGGAATTTCATGCTGGTTGAGTTCCCCGTGAAGTAACTGGCGGTTTCGCAGTAACTGAAAGCTACTACTGTTGGTTAAAAACAGGATGGGAATAAAACGACAATATAACATTCGTGTTTAATTCAACTTCCATCCTGAAAAAAAAGGTCAAATACTCAGTTAATAAAGCGTTGACTTATATAAAACGGATATAGAGTAATACGCGTTTTGTTCTCTTTTTTTTTAAAAAAAAAAGCTTAAAAATTCAGGAATTCAAAGTCAATACCAAATTCAAATTTTCAATATATAAAAGCTCATAATAAGAATAATATATTAAAAAGGGGTAATTACTTTTGGGTCCCTAAGGTTTGGCCCAATATACTCGTAAGTCCTTCTATTTTGGAAATTATATCAACAGGTCCTTAACTTTTGAAAAAATAGAATCTCAGGTCTTTCCGTCCACTTTGGCCGTCAATTTTTTTTCAAAATGACAAAACTACCATTCTAATTATTAAATCAAACCTGTGAGTCTCACTTATTATAAAAATTAAAGATGACCTAACTAAGACATGAACCTAAAACCTCCAACATTTCCTTTTATATGTTAACCAACTACACCATAACATCATTAATGTATATAATTGACATGATAAACTTTTACTGTATAAAACACAATCATTCATCTTTTACCACTATAGCAATTATCTATTATTTCAATTAAGATTTTATTAAATAATTACATATTTATTTTTGTATAATCCTAAACAAGTCTGAAAGTGAGAAAGGAAAGTTTAATTTTTCCGAAAAATTAAAAAGAGTTTACAGAAAATTTAAAGTTTATTTGGAGAAATTAACAAAAAGTAGAAAACTCATATTTTTTATTTGGAGAAATTAACAAAAATTAGAAAACTCATCTTTTTAGGAGAAATATTTTTTGGGTCCCTGAGATTTGGCGTAATGTACTCTGGGGTCCCTCTATTTCCAAAATAGAGGGACCCCAGAGTACGTTAAACTAAAGCTCAGGGACCCCATATGATACAATTTCCAAAATAGAGGGACCCCAGAGTACATTAAACTAAATCTCAGGAACCCAAAAATAATTACCCCTAAAAAAAATGAGTTTTCTAATTTTTGTTAATTTCTCCAAATAAACACTAAATTTTCTGTAAACTCTTTTTAATTTTTCGGAAAAATTAAACTTTCCCTTCTAACTTTCAGAGTCTAGGATGATAAAAAAATAAATATGTAATTATTTAATAAAATCTTAATTGAAATAATAGATAATTGCTATAGCGGTAAAATGTGAATGGTTGTGTCTTATACAATAAAAGTTTTTCATGTCAGTTTTATACATTAATGATGTTGTGGTGTAGTTGGTTAACATATAGACGGAAATGCTGAAGGTCGAGCCTTAAATTGGTCATTTTTAATTTTTATAGTAAGTGAGACCCACAGGTTTGATTTAATAATTAGGATGGTCTGATTCAAATAAATCATGGTTCGATTCAAATAAACCAAAGGGTAGTTTTGTCATTTTGAAAAAAAAACATTGACTTTTCTATTGACGAACGGCCAAAGTGGACGGAAGGACCTGAGAGTTAATTTTTTCAAAAGTTAGGGACCCATTGATATAATTTCCAAAATAGAATGACCTACAAGTATATTGGGTCAAACCTCAGAGACCCAAAAGTAATTACCCCTATTAAAAATTGCATTGCCATCTCCAAATCCGAGTACAATAATTTAAATAAATGTAATCTAAGTCCAAAATACATCAAACTTAATAAACATAACAAAGTCCCAATATAAGCTGATTTGGAAATGCAGAGAAGTCATGTTTTGGACAAAGTCAAGTGCAGGTTCTTTCAATAGGTAGTTAAATGAGAAATGAAGAATTGATACATGCATCACTAACCACAAATATGGAAATAATAGGATTAAAAATGGCATTTTCAAAGAGCTTAAAGATTAAAATTTTAAGTTGTAAATTGTAATGGCAAAAGAATGGGATGTTTCAACAACATCCCATGAATTATATAACATTACAACATTTCAATTTAGTCTATCATTTCAAAGACAAAGACACATAGTTGTCAATATCTCTCACAAATATTCTAAAATCTCAATTGTTCGTGAAGAATATATAAAGCATTCAGGAAAAAAAATCACAGAATCATCAACGCGCTTGAAAAACAATTCAAATTCAAAATTACAAATATGGAAAGAAAACGGAAACTAAAGCAAACAGAATATACTTAAGCTTGATTCTTTAATTTTCCTTGCAAAGAAAAATTGTTAAAGCACAAGCGATAACAGATTACCTAATATTAACGAGAACAATTTCTTAGAAGCTCAGGCAGAGAAAGAAGCAGCTCAATCAAGGCTTCAAGTCTGCTGTCAACGGTCGACTCAAGGACGAACGGTGGTCTGGTGGTGTGTGGTCGTGGTGGTCTGGTGTTATTCGCTACTCTGTGTTTGGAAGATAGAAAAGAACGAATTGAAAGAGTCGATGACAGAACAGAAACGATTTAGAGGGAGTTAGGGTTTATGTTTTTTTTACCCACGTAAAGTACGAATACCCCGTTTTTTTGGCTTTTGCGCTGTTCATAATACATGGAAATAGATGTTAGCAGGAGCAGCTACATCCTACAGAGTCGGAGGATATTTGAAACGATGATGTTATGCATGCAGAAGGTATATATAAAAAACGGACTCGAGTTAAAAAAATAGAAAAAATAAAATCACTAAATTTTAATAACATTTTTAGACTTTTTGTTAAAAAAAAAATAAGAAAATCGGAATCTATACAATTTTGGTACAAAATTTGTACACAGTTATACAGCAACTGTACTTAAACAATATTCATACAATAGTGGTACAAAAATAATACAAGAGCAGTTAACATAGATATGGCCATGGGCCAGTTCAGCCCGGCCTTGAACCGGCCCATAACCATCCGAGCCCGTAACCGCTTTTAATCGAACCTGAACCAGTCGAAAGACATGCTGGTTTAGGTTCAAAAAATTTTTGAACCATAACCGTACAAGCCCGTGAACCATGAATGAACCGGCGGGCTTTGTGAATCGAATCGCTGGTTTAACCACCTTGAACCGCCAGTTTTTAGCCCGAAATTTAACTGCCATTTCGGCGGGCCAATTACGGTTCGATTGACCTTTGAACCGTGGCCGGAACCGGCCCGTGGCCACATCTAAATTAACATATTTTTATATTTGTACAACAGTACAACATTAACTAAATCTTCTTACTCCAAAATTAAAATAAAAATTGAATTCATTTCCTTAACAACCCCAAACATAAAACAAGAAGGGCATACATATTTTTCGCGGAGTAATATCATTTTTCATTAGGCGAAAATATTTTTTAAAAAATAAAATTTATATAAAACTTTTTTTTTAAAACTGAAAAAATAAAGTTCATTAATAATAATAAACAAACACATAATCATACTCTTATATAATAAATAAAAAATATAAATAAAAAATACATACAGATCTTCAAATATTTGACAGAAGAGATTAATATTTGGAGTAAAAAACCAATCCTACAAATTGAACAACAAAATAAAATTTCTACAACAATGTTTCTGAAAATTATGTGTTTTCAAAAACTGATGACATCTAAAGGAGAATATTAATGTAGTAATAGACTTCACTATAAATCAATATTCCCACTTGAATGTCTGAAAATTCCAAACAAAAAATATCAATAATTTCCCTTACATCTTTAGCAATCAAAATAAAGTAAAACCAACAAAAACAAAAGAGAGAAAATACCACAAAAGAGGTTTAAAAAATAATTATATAATCACTTTAAAATGTATTCATAAAAAAATTTCAAAAAGCTATGATTAATAAAAAACATGAACATGCTTAATTATTTATTATGCTTAGTTCTTACATAATACATTTTGTATCTTAGCACTTGTATCCAAAATAGATGGGGGATATCCTAAATTTGTAGAGATATCTATATATAAAGCATAGCACTTGCAAACCAAACCAAAACAAAAAATGAAATTTTATTTCATGTATTCTTTTGATTTCCAATCCATGGGAAATTGATTTTCCGGTTGCTGAAGACAAATGAACAAAAACAGAACCTACAATAAAACTAGAACAAAGCTGAAACCGAATGAGCTGTGTTGGATTTCAATATTCCCTGGGTGTTTGATAAAAATATATTGAACATGAACAAACAGAACTCAAAAGTTCTCCCCGAGTTGATAATTATGGTTAAATGACCCATCCAAATTGGAAGTATTTGAGCAGATCAATCCAACAAAATTACAGCCATGGAGGGGTCATTACTTCCTCCTCCTATCTTTAGGAATATTTCTTCCTGAATTGTTCTTATTTCAACAGTATGCAACAAAAAGAAATGAGATGATATCTGCACATGGTAGGATGATGTCAAGCACAAGCAAAATCATCTTCATTAGTCATTTATTATGCATGGAACATCCTGCTAACAGAGTCGTAGGTGGGGACGCTGACAACTGCCGACAAAAAAAGAGAGTGCATATTATAATAGATCACAACGGCGAATTGTGTTACCAAAACATGAAGTTGATAAGCGAATTGAAAATTACCATCCCCGTAAGATGCCATTGTTAAAGGTGACGAGATTAGCTTTCGTGCAATGTTGGTAATGTCCTTCAAACTAATTTCATCCACCTGCTTTAAGAAATGTTCAACTGGCTTCCTGAGATCATAATCACAGCTATGTTAGAAAATTATATCCCATTTCCAATTATCAAAACTGGTGAGCCCATAACAATTTTCTCCCAGATCCCAATGCCATTCATAAACACAACAGTACCAAGGTTCATAAACCCCCCCCCCCCCCCCCCCCTTCCCCCAAAACACCAATTTCCTTCTACGCAAATGGATAATAACCAAGATGCGAGTAAAGTAGTAAATTAAGCAAACCTTTCTCCATATGTCAAATATTGCCTCCCAATATCTTCTGACATGATCATCTGCATAACACACAAAGCAAAAGAAGCACTCAAAGAACTAATATATATGAGAGAAATGCATGACCAAATTTCAGTATTGCGTTGACCAAAATGTAACATAATTGCTACGTGAGATAGGATAAACCCAAGAGAGAGACATACTCGAGATTCAAGATTCATTAGAACAGCAGATTTTGTGGACTCTTTAGCACGGTCTAGCTGTAACTTGGTAACTGCCACAAGAAATTAAAAAGTAAACATAAAGAATGGGAGATCCAACAAGATTATGCTGGTTGCTACAGTAGTAGTGTAGTAGCAGCCCATTCAGCACAACAATAAAAAGAGATGCAAAGAAAACCTTGTCCAGGTGCTGCAATTGCAAGCAATTCTCCCACTGCAATCTCAACTGCCTTTGCCACAAAATCTGAGGTCTGTCACAATAAAAGATATTCAAACTAAAAATTCAAAAAAAGGAACAGAGTACACAAAAGGGACAGATCTTCAACCAAAACAGTTAAAAACTAACCGCAATGACATTGTAAATAAAAATAACATTTCTTCAACATCAAGGTAACTACCAAATCTTATGTTAATCTCAAGCACAAATACAAAGCAAAATACTGGTCATGCATCTTAGCATGACTGTGATAAATTGAAGTTAAAAAAGAAGCATTTCTCCATGTAAATATAAGTTCCAAGTAAATGACACAAGGTACAAGCAACTGAATGTTGTTCTATTGAGTTTAAATTCAGCAAAGTGAATTCAAGGAGTTAACATATTGCTTTTCAGCTGTAATTACCTTCAGTATTACTCAAGCAGGACTTCCAGAAAAAATTACATGAGCAACCAAACAAATAGTACATCACAGAAAACAAGCAACCAGGCAAGCATTCACACACATATGCTAGGAAAGTGAGGCTTACAGTACTGGCATAGATGCCGAACAATCCAGTGTCATTGAATATACTGTTGAACGCAGAGAAAGATTGGAGCTCATGATGCATATTCAAGGCTCGCAGATCTGTGTTCAAGTGCATTCAAAAGAAGTAACATAAGAAATAAAAAAATAGTATGCAGAACAGGAAATAAAGAGCCAAATTAAAAGAAGGATAGCTTTGAATAAGTCTACAAGTATAAGCATAATGATGTAAAAATATTCAGTAAAATTTGACAGCTCATTGGCTGCAACTTACACAATCTAGAGTGCATCCCTTTTCCAGGCCCCCCAGCAGAAAATGATCCACCGCCTCCCAGGAGCATCTGTAGTACAGCCAGATATATTACTAACTTTATTTATCTACTCAAAACATGGAAGGAAATAATAAAGTTGGTTGTAAAGAGAAAGGGCATACAGGAAAACAAAAGAGGGAGGGGGAAGTGAAGAACAATAAACAAAACCTGAAGAACTGTCAAAACTACAGCTTCTTTCTCATTATGCCACCCTCCAGGAACTTCAAAAGCCAGAGCAACATGTGTAACCTAGGCTCAGATGAATGAAAAACTGTTACCATTAAAATCAATTACATGATTAAGAATTCAGAAGGAATTTATTCAGCAGTAATTAAAAAATGAATACCGGTGAATCAGCCTGGCGGCGAAAATCTCCACCAACATACAAAGATTTCGGCTGTCCAGGATGGTTCACTTTTGGGAGGTCTGAAAGAAGTGGCTCTGCAACAGATACAAGCTCCTCCAATTCAACACCAGAAGCTGCAAGAACCATTCGAGGAGCTGTATAGTGCTCCTGAAATCCCAATCATTTAATCAAAAGAAAAACAAAACATATAAGAGTAAAATAACAATAAAAGTAATTAAGGATCTATGTAAAATATTCAGAGGGTTTCAAATACCCACAGATACAAAGTCCTCCAAGATATAACCATCTAATCTGTTCACTGCCGATTCAGGAGCCAAAAGAGGATTTGCCAAACCACCTTGATAAGCAGCAGAATGAATTGCCTCCAGTAGTAAACCTTGAGGATTGTTAGAGAGCTGGGAAAGTTCATCTTTTATCTTTTTCAGCTGAACAAACATAAAAATACACAGAATATGAACATGAAGCATAATAAGTGTAAAGCTTGACAATAGAAAGAAAATAGTGATGCTTGAGAAGTCATCAATAATGGTTGCAAACAGTATGCACTGAAACTTCAACTTTTGCCTCTTAATAACACAACACCAAATAAAATTACACTTGTAGAATTTGCTGTATCAGTTGCATTGCATAAGTTCATGCATAAAGGTGCACATAAGAGAAATGAAAAGATAATATAATCACAAACCAAAAACTACCTTGGAGATTTGAAGTACCAATAACAAGAATACCAAGTATTGACCATTCAGAAGAAAAATGCCAGGATTTGAAAATACCTCTTCTTTGACTTCCCAATCCAAGAATACAGGATTTCTCACAGAGTCAATAAGCAGTTCAACCATTTCAGGAACATGTGTCTTGATGGCATCAAAAGTGTACGCCATCTGCTCCCGAGACGCTGAAGCAGCAATGTTACCACCAATTGCTTCCACCTCCCTAACAATGCGTAAGTGGCTCCTGTTCTTTGTGCTCTTGAAGGCCATCCTTTCAAGCAAGTGTGTGGCCCCACATGAAATGGGTGACTCGTAGATAGAGCCACAATCAATATACAAACCTATGGAGGCTGCAGGATTCTAATCAAACAACCAAATAAAGATCACTTAAGAAGCACAAACAGGAAAGTGATTACAATATATGCTTTATGAATACAGTAAAAATAAGGTGTGAAGATTGCAAATAAGCATACCGATAATGCTTCTGAGACTATTCTGACCCCATTTGCAAGAGTTTTTGACTTAACCCCACTTGGTTCAACGTAGTCTGGTAGCGGAGGTGGAAGAGCAACACCTGGAAGTGGTGAATCCATGGGAGGAAGAGAATTACCACCAGTCATCCAGCTAAATAATCCAGACGAGGAAGTACTAGTAGCAACTGCACTTGAAGTTGCATACCGAGTGGTGCCCAAATTGCCAACATGGCTCTGATAACATAAATGAGAGGTTTCCATATAATCAGATATCAACCATGTAAAATTGCGTAAGAAAAATATAATGCAAAATAAAGTATCATAACTCTACAAAAATAAAGACAACTCCGTCAACAAATAGCCCACTGGAGGACAAACGATTATGCCACTTCGAGAGGCGAATGTAAAAGTTATAGAATCAACCAATGATCCAATCTGAAGAAAACATTCCATATGTGCGCCAAAAATGTTCACGAAGACAAGAAAATCACAGTATATTTTCCCATACTAAAGCGCCCAAAACAACTATAGAAAACCTATATCTATACTGCTAAATTAGGTATAAGCAGCAATTGAAAATAAAATCAGATCTAGTTAAAAAATAAACAAAATAAAGGGTAAAGAAATTTGAAAAAGAAGATAAATAAGCCTTAATCGCAACCTGCTAATTGTTATATCTCATTAAAAATTAATTCGCCTTCATCGGAAAGCATAAACAACGAATAATGAAGCAAAATTTGTCGATAATCCTGCATTGTGCTAAAAACCAAACAGAAAGTTAGGGCTTTGATCGAGGAACTGACCTTAAGAGCTCGAAGTCGAGAAGCTGCTCTGTACATGGTGATCTTAATTTAGAGTGGAACCCTAGAGATTGCTTAATTAGGGCTGCGGTCTGGTTTCTCTTTTGGTTCTGTTAGAGTTTGATTTTGTAAGAGAGAATGGTGGCTACATACACGAAGCACGGAACAGCCTCTTCTCTTGGGACTTGGGGAGTTCAGATCCTCTGCATTGCATTTCATCCTAGTTACGTGAGTCTTAACTTGTGATCTTGCCATGACAGCATTTCATAGTGAGATTCAAACGAAATTTTTGTGGGATAATTATTAATTAATTAATCCCTGAATTTTGATATGTAGTATTAATTTATGGCTAGAAGATTTTGTTAATATTCTCAATGTTTTTAATAATATATTTTTATCCTTATTTTTTTATTTAATTATTTAGTTATTACAAGAACTTAACTATTAAATATATTTAAAATTTAAAAAGATTTTTAAAAATTAAAGGACTAAACTATTACTACCATATTTTATCTGCCAAAAAAAACTACAAACATATTTTAAAACATATAGTTTACATTAATAATTTAGTCTTATTTATTTTTTTTAACTTAAACAATTTTTAGCTACCTTTTTAGCACGCGTGCTAAAAAACTTGTTTGAATTCTTTTTTTAGGATGTTTAAATTTTTGCTGGCTAACAGTTTGAATATGCGCGAAGAGCATGTTAGGCGTGTGACTTCTTGGATTGTATGTTAGTTTCATGGTAAACGTTTTCACAAATCATTTCTAAAAAAGTTCAGTATTTGGATTTCTATTGAATTACGTTTAGAACATAACTCAATGATTTGGTTTTCATTTTCTAGGACTAAATTAACTGGAGAACGATTGAGTTTTGTCTTTCGATGATTAAATCGATCGGAAAAAAACTTTGAGTTTATCTTTCCAGGATTAAATCAACTAGAAAAGAAGGATAACGCACAATGCTTATTTCAGGACTGAAAAGTCGATTGAAGCGAATGATTGCAAAGTTAATCTAGGGACGCACCTTTAAATACTTGGGATCAAGAGAATATGGTTCTAGAATTGAACTTGAGACAAACAGATACATAAGACTTGATAAAGTTTGTAATTGTATTTGAGTTTAAATTCGATTTGATTTAAATTATAGAAATGAAAAGCGGTTATCTAACTTTTACTTCTAAAGTTTTCCACCAAACCACTTCTAGAGTTCCACATTTCACGTTCCGCTTTTATTTCATTTATGCGCTTTCTAAAGTCATTCAAGAGTCTTACATTTGACCAAAATTTAACTTTCAGACTCTTCATAATCACTTTAAATGCCCAACATCTAAAGACTCATGCCTAAATACAATAATAACCCAACCTAATTACAATTGAACACAATTACTTTAAATTCAATTACAATTGAACATATCACTTGAATCAAACCCAATTAAAATTGAATTAAATCCAAAAATTCAATTTATGGTACAAACAAACCCCTCACTTTTTAAATATTTGATAGATTTTTAATTTAACTGTTTAAATTGAATTTAATTCAATTTTAAAATTCTTACAAACACAAATTAGACTATAAATAATTAAATAAGAAAAAAATACTAAATTATATAATTATGTAAAAATTTTGTGATCAATTAATAATTTCTCTAACTTTTTCTTATTTTATTTTTGAATTTTTAATATCCAATGCTGTGTTTTTTCTTGGACTAATATCACATTTTGAGATAAAAAATTAGGGACGTTACAAATTCACCTAATTTTAAAATTTAATAAAGTCATCCAATTTTAAATTTTATAACATATTTTTACCCTAATTCAAAATAAAGAGTAAAGTGAATTTTAGCCTAACATATTAATACACTCCAAACTTTGTGAATTGAATGAATAACACTTTAAAATAGATTTGCTAAACTTTTATATTAATATCATCTTATTATTTGGTGTAATTGGAAAATAACTTTATTGTTTTGGGCGAGAATTGTGCATGGCAGCCCAAGAAACCAAACCAAAATTGAGAATCATATTGGTCCGAGAACAAAAAAAATCAACACCCAAATAATAACAAGCATTAGTTTGAATTCCCTAACTGTTATTTATTAATTTCAAAATAATTATGACTAATTGTTTGAATTCCCTAAATGTTATTCATTGAAAAATCATAACTATAAAAAAGAATAAATAATAAAACTAAAATTATATAGACTCCAAGGCTTCCATTCTAAATTATAACTAATTAAACCTTTTCATTTATGTGTAATAATCCTTTCCAAACAGTCTCCAATTGATGTATACCCCCTTGTTAGTCCCACTACTTCTAATGTATTAGTATACTAAATCATACACTAGTCTACGAGAAACATTCTCGTACCTAGTTATCATTCTATCATCTTATCACCAACTTTTACTACATTGTCTTTTTGTGTAACTTGTCATTCTTGATGTTGATCAACTTTGTATCCATCTCAACATGCAAAATTTTGTCACACAAAATGTTGCCCCGTGGGTCTCAACATTCACTCTTGTATAGCATGCGAGTCTAAAAAATGTTCTATATAATTACCTTTGACTGTGATAGATATTTTCTTATCACGTAGGACACATTATCGGACTCTTCCATTTCTTCCATCTTACTTGGATTTTGTGGGTCACGTGTTCATATGTACATCCTTCATTATGGAACACTGAACCTAAACACCTATAAATTGACTGGTTGTAGGAACTAAACTCCATCAAACTTAATATCTTATTCCCACTATTTTCTCAAACTAAATTCAAAATGCGTATTTGATTTACTTCTTCTTAACTTAAAACCCTTATTCTCGAGAGTTTTCCTTCACATTCTCAACTTACAGTTAGCTTTGTTATTGATTTCATCAATGAGCTTAATATTGTTAACGAATAACATGCATCACAATTTATAATTTAACATTTGCTTGAATCTAAATTGAGTCGGTCTTAAATAGTTTACTTGACAAATCACAATTCACAGGATAGTACAAAACCTATAATTTTGTGTAGTTCAAACTTTTGATTCATAGGTGATTAAGAGTTAAAATAGGTTAAAATTGTTAGTTCATCAATAATGCATACATACCTGTTCAAGAAATTATTAAATTTGAACCGGGCCGAAAAGTCATGGCAATTGAATTAATAAAAATTTTAATTTTAATTCCTAAAAAGTTCAATCATGGTTCAAACGTAACAATTTGAACAATTCAAATCGGGACATGACAAAATCAACTGAGAACTAGTAAAAAACATGACGGCTCAATTGTCCCACACCCACTATTTTAAAGGGAGGAAAAAAAAAAAAGAAAAGCATAAGTTATGAATTTGTTTGAAGAGGCGAGACCAGACAGCTAAATGGCAAATGATAATGGAAAAACTGCATCTGCATGACTTGATTTTTCTTTTTGTTTGTTAGTGTTTCCACCTCAACCTTTGCATTTCATATTCATTTTTACTTGCCAATCAAAACATTATAATAACATATTAAACAATCAAAATACAAACTTACTGTTCTTCCACATTTAAAAATAAATTTTAATTTTTCTGAAAAAATTATATTTATAAACTGAATGTTGAATATGATAATTTTCTTTAACTAAATCCAATGAAAACTATTGTATATTAATAACCAAATAAGTATCAAACTAGAAGAAATGGACAAAAGAGAAAGAGTAGTAACGATGAACTCTAAGTATTGGTGTATGAGAAGCAAACAAATTTTTTTAAATTTATATTATATGAAGATGCACTTCTCCTTAAGATCCATATTATTTCGTGTGCAAACTTCCTTTATTTACATAACAACAGTATGGCGTAATATTTTCTAGAAAAAATTATAATACTTTTACGTTTTTATTTTTTTTTAAATAAACTATTTTATTCCTTAATTTTGTTTATTAGAAATGATAAAATACTGTTCAATCAACCTATTTACTTTTTAGTTTTTCGGCATAAAGTGTTGTGCCAGTTAAATTTAATGACATATTTATAATTAGAATAAAGAAACAATTCGGATGATACATGACTTGTTAATTTCATTACTACTTTCGATATAAAATAATATAATTTTTTTTCCTTTCAAAAGTGAACTTACAATTGAAATTCATTTGTTTAAAAGTGGCTCTAAACTTAAACATCATTAAAAATTAGATTAGATAATTGCAATTAAATTTAAGTGTTACTTAATGTAATGAACAAGTTGCATATATTCAAATAATGTGTGGCGCATGGTAGTGGAATTATGTATGGTTTGCAAAATCTGAAGTGACATGAAACATCAAACACAACATAATTTATTAATTAATTATAACAAAAGGCATGCATGATTACGTTAATTGGATTATCCTGCTTTTATTAAATGTTAATGTTGACAATATACTAACTTTTCATGTGAAGTAAAGGTAATAATAAAAATAATAATTTTAAGGAAATTTAAAAAATATTTTTCCTATCAATTAAATTTATAATTTATATAATAACTAAAATTGATCCAGAGTTTATTTAAAAAATCAATTTTTCCAAGTAAACTTTGGAGCAGATGACACCTCTTCTAGTGATTGCCACAATCTCAATTCTTTTTGTCTTTTTACTACTATTATTTACAATTCCACCGTCCTATTAATTTCCGATCAACGGCTACAAATAAGCTTCTGCTACACCTTCCAACTCCAATATACCTGTAACTGTAATTTTTTCTTTCTCGCTTGCACTCCAAGGAAAATGGACACTAACACCATTTCTAGCTCTGCTTCACTTACAACTCCAAAGTTCCGCTGCTTCGATCCTACAAACTCTTATCATGCAACTGTCAATCACAACCACAGACCTTATTTCTTAACTTTCTCTCCAAATCGCAGTCCTACCGGTTCCACTGCTAGTCCTAGGGACTCTCCAAGGGACACCATGGAAAATTCCTCTAACTCTGAGCCAAAAATCATCTCCGGCGACTCTGGTTATGTTCTAGAAGATGTCCCTCACTTGACAGATTACATATCTGACCTTCCTGTAAACTTCAACCTTAATTTATGTATTTTTGGTTTAATTTTTTTGCTTTTTTTTGATGAATGTTTTGACATGCAAGTGAAAAAGGTGGCAACTTGAAAACAAAGTTCTTTCCTTTTTCCTCCTTTCTTTATTTTTACAGTGGTTGATTAAAGGACTGTTTTTGTGGAATTTAATGCAAATGTTCTGTTTATTTGAAGAATTTGGTGTTTCTGATTGATGGGTTTGATCTGAATCAATGTTTTTATTTTAGTTTAGTTCTGTTCACTAGTAAAAAGAGGCTTTTTTTTTTTTTTTTTTTATTTCAAGGATTTGGTTGATGGGTAATTGATATTGACTTATTGAGTGGTAATAGGCTAGTTGTGCGACTGTTTGATTTTGAATTCGGTTTGTGTGTTGACTTGCAGAACTATTTGTGGGGCTAATTAGCATATGCTTAAGGAATTTGTTTCACTTTTTTTCCTGTAATTACTCTAATTTCTGTTTGTTCTCTTTTATTTCAGACATTTCCAAATCCATTACAGAACAATCCTTCCTATTCAGTTGCTAAGTAAGTTATGTTTGTTTTGCTGCTTTTGAATATGAATATTTGTAGTTATATAATCTGAGACAAAAGTGTTTTCTGTTCTATCAGGCAATATTTTGTTCATGATGATGACACTGTTGCCCAGAAGGTGAATTGAATTTCCAAAATTCATGTGATTATTAATTTTAATTAATTACTGAATTTTTGGTGTTTAATATACATATGCAGATTGTTGTGCATAAAGAAAGTCCAAGAGGAATACACTTTAGGCGTGCTGGGCCACGCCAAAAAGTTTGATATTTTTACCTTAATTTCTTGATTTTGCCACTTTTGCAATTTTGATTGTTGGTTTCTAATTGAATATTCTTCAGGTGTACTATGAACCTGATGAAGTACACGTGTGTATCGTGACATGTGGCGGTCTCTGCCCTGGTTTAAACACAGTAATTAGGGAACTAGTATGCGGTCTGTATTATATGTATGGTGTTCATAGAGTTATTGGAATAGAGGTAACCCTGTGTTCTTTTGTTGTGATATTTTTGTTGGCTTCAATTAGTGGGATTCATTATTGAAGAGGTTGGTTTTCTTCGAATTCAGGGAGGATACAAGGGCTTTTATTCTCGGAATACAATTCCTTTATCGCCAAAGGTTGTGAATGATATCCATAAACGCGGTGGCACAATCCTTGGAACATCAAGAGGAGGTTATGATACTTCAAAGATAGTCGACAGTATTCAGGATCGGGGCATTAATCAGGTATCTGACATCATTGTGTTGTAGGATGCATATTTTTCGCTCTTTGAATTTTGAAAAGAATGATGAATAAATGCCTCTCAGGTTTATATAATTGGAGGAGATGGAACTCAAAGGGGAGCTTCAGTAATTTTTGAGGTAATTATATTCCGCAGGCAAAAAAAGAAAAGATCATTTCACGTTACTTTCAGAGGATTAACAATGATTGACATCCATAATCATGGAATTTAGTATATCTTAGAAGTTATTAGCATCACATTTAGCTAATTATTTAAATGTTTTCAAAGCAGGAAATCAGAAGGCGTGGCCTCAAAGTTTCTGTAGTGGGAATTCCAAAGACCATCGACAATGATATTCCGGTATTCTTTTTGTCACCAGAAATTTCGGACATTAATAGAATCCCTTCAAAACTTAAAAAGTTTCTTTTTCCTTTTTTTTATGCAGGTTATAGATAAGTCCTTTGGTTTTGATACGGCTGTTGAGGAGGCTCAACGTGCTATTAACGCAGCACATGTTGAAGCAGAAAGCTTTGAGAATGGTATCGGTGTTGTCAAGTTAATGGGCCGGCACAGCGGTAAGTTCAGTAGCAATTTGTGCTGTAATACAAGTTCCTGCTTATTCAGGATTTGGCATCTTCGAGGCCGAACTTGTTTTGCTCTCAGAAACTAAATAACTTTCTTGTGCAGGATTTATAGCAATGTATGCTACACTTGCTAGCCGAGACGTGGACTGTTGCTTGATTCCAGAGTCACCTTTTTATCTCGAAGGCCCTGGTGGACTGTTTGAATTCATTAGAAAAAAACTAAAAGAACATGGCCACATGGTTATCGTAATTGCCGAAGGCACAGGACAAGAGCTGCTTTCTGAAAGTATTCCTGCAATGGAGAAGCAGGATGCTTCTGGGAACAAGCAGCTCCAAGATGTTGGTCTGTGGATATCCCAGAAGATTAAGGTATCATTTCAGAATTCCGTTCCTTGTACTCAAGACAAGATGCTCAAAATTTTGATTGTTATAAAAGGCCATTTTGCATCAACAGAAAACAGTCATGTAGATTGTTACTGTATCTTTCGATTCCTTAATCTAATAAAAATAATTTAAATCTTGCAGGATCATTTTGCAACTCAGAAAAGTATGAATATAACTCTCAAATACATTGGTGAGTACCAAACTTTTATTCACATCAGATGAAATAAACAAATTTGCCAACCGATGGATTGCTTTTACGTGCAGATCCAACTTACATGATTCGTGCTATTCCAAGCAACGCCTCTGATAATGTGTGCTGCACTCTACTAGCCCAAAGTGCCATTCATGGCGCAATGGCAGGATATACAGGATTCACAGTTGGCCCTGTAAATGGAAGACACGCTTATATACCATTCCACGTAAGTTCTTGATGATCCATTTGTGTCTGTCTTGAGCTTTACAAGCCTGTATTTTCTCTTTAACCAATTGTGCATTACCATTGCAGAGAGTGATTGAAAGACAGAATAAGGTGGTGATTACTGATAGGATGTGGGCGAGGCTTCTGTCATCTACGAATCAACCGAGCTTTCTCAATCACAAAGATGTTATTGAAGAGACAATAACAGATGAAAAAGCACAAAGTCCATTACTTAGTGGCGAAACTGACCCTGATAAGCTATCACATTGATTTGATTTGCTGCTTCTTCTAGGTTTTCTTTTGTCACAGCGATTATGGAAAAAAAATTGGCAAATCAGTTATTGCTCAGGATCAGGAATCAATGTAGAACGATTTTACTAGTTTTGCTGAACTGAGCCGGTGTCAAATAGTTGCTTAAGGTAAAAATGTAAATGGGTCTTATTTCCACTACACATTGAGATTAATCAGCCATAGATCATGTGATCCTGTATAATTCCCAGCGTCTTTTGAAGTTACTATTATGTAAAATCTAATCTATTAGAGTAAAAATATTTTGCAGTTAGATATGATTTATCAAAGATAAGTGATTCTATCAAACAATAATTGGAACAATTCTTCTACCCTCATCGGTCACAATTAAGCGAAAGAACATAATCATGGTCTTGTTTTTCAGAAATAAAAGGATACAAATGAAAGTTTTAAGTGTCATTCAACCATAAGCTTTCTATATTTACAGTACAGACCAAAAATAGAATATATCCAGTCACTTCATGATCATAATGCACTCTTAACCTTTTACAATCCGATATACAGAGAAAGATTCCAGCTTCATATCTGTTCACTAAATGACATGATACCATTTTCTTCATCTGACTCCATGGTGAAAATCAATGGCTTCAGGAGAGAGAAGTGCACTTCAAGAATTGAAAACAGTGTTGATAACTTGCCTAAGATTAGCACAGCCAACAATTTTTATCCCCTCAAAACCTTGGGTTGATAGAAATTTTACAGATGATTCAGGAACAATGCACTTCTCATATCCCAGTTTTGCAACTGTATTAACTCTCTTCTCGATTCTGGCTACCTGCAATATCAAAGACAAGGTAAGAGGAAATTACTCGCATATAATGCATCCACATTCCAGAATAATAGTCAGGAGTTTCAAGCCTTGTGCTTTTCGATTTCGATGTGCACAAGGTTCTAAAGGGGAAGAACAAGAGGTATTCGTGCATGAAATGTATAGTTTCTAGAAGTAGATTAATGAGATCCTATCAAAGATGCTATTTTCCAATTTCACAATACTTGTTAATGTTGAATATAAAAACAATGTAGTTCTGTAACTTACCTGGCGAAGTTCGCCACCGAGGCCAATTTCTCCGATGAACGCAACATTATTGGGAATAGGGTGCTCCAAGAAACTAGCATTTCAAGGAACATAAGAATATATCAAATTTCCAATTGATACTTGCAGCATAAACAAAAACAAGTATTTAAATTTATTAAGTCGGTAAATGATGATACAAATTCTTGCATCGGAATTGATTCAAGATTTGAAAACTTTATTCAAGAGCCTTTCTAAGTTTTGGCAGTTTCTCCCAAGGCATCAATATTTATATCATCTGTCAGTCTTCTGTTAAAATAAAATTATGTTCATTTTATCTACCAAGATCCCAAGTAGTGCAGCACAATTTACAATGGTAATAATACACATTCTACCTCGGGAAAACTAATTAACTGCTTAAGAATGGCTAGTAAAGGATATAACTTATGGGGAAATAATAGCAGGTGGAGAATAAACAAAATGGCAAAGGAAATAAATGACTGGGAAGAACTTGCCTACTGCAAATTGCAGCTGCTATTGCAAGATCCCCAGCAGTCTCTGTTAGTACCACCCCACTAATAACATTTACAAAGATGCCCTGCAAGGGAGGAAACACAACAATGAAACTGAACCAATCAAAATGATAGTACATTGAAATTCTCCTTTATCAATTGATTAGGCATGATCGATTCAATATTGATAAACTTCGTTGTTCTTGAAAACATAGCATGAGATACCAAAATACTTCCTTGCAACCAGTTTTCTAGCAGAGTTAAGAAGTAACAAGGGGCTTTATATCCTATACTTGCACAAAAGCATTTGGTCATGATTTCCAAGCACATATACATATTTAGATGCTTTGCATGCTTGTATCACTGTCTTAATATGTACCTAAGATTTGTATAATGCTCAAAAATTTCTCTGCAGAAAATATTCTGGAACAAAAAATGGAAGAAAACTAGAAACTTCCCTGACAACAACTAGTACAGTCATTCAACATTGATATACATTTCGAGATCATCTGTCCCCAACCTGTGTATTAAAAGAATAAAGCTACATGTTTTATTTGATTCCTCTAGAATCTAATGCTTAATGAAGATTAACATAACTACAGCCAACCAAACCACCACAAAAATACATTTTCAAAGAGAAATATGGAGCACCAGAGAGAAATCAATGTTAATCTAAAATTAGAAACATAACATATTAACATCAGCTTACCTGATCTTGGAGCATTAGTCCAGCTTGCTTCTTGAGAACCTGCAATTTGAGACAAGGAACTGTAAGTGTGCTAGGGTTTGTGTCCCATTTACCTTGCCCTTTTGAGTCGTACAACAAATATGTACAGTAAAACCCTGACTCAACACATTAGCTCTCACTTACTGTAACAATCATTTCAACTCTGCTAGTTTGGATCCCATTAACAGTCCTTAAATCTGATGAACCAGACGCGCATAGTGCCTACATGATAGTTCAAAAATCAATTAGAGTTATGATTGTCATCACAATGCCAAAAGAAAAAAGTAACTCAAATGTGTTTAAAATCATGCTTGTTTTAATTACGATGGTGAAACGTTTTGAAAATTCAATAACCTATTCAGGTTTAAGGGAAAACAAACACTACCTGGATTTCAATAAGGAAACTACGAGATCCATCCATTATCACAGCAACAGCTACTCCAGCCAAAACTTCTGAACCAGCATATTGCTCACTTAAGAATATTTCACTGGGATTCGAGACTGTTTGCAAACCCAATTGTGACATTTCAAATACTCCTAGCTGAAAGCAAAAGGCAATTCCATCATCAACAAAAATCCAAGAGAATTATTTACTTATTGTTACACTCAAAGACTACGCACACTTCAATTCTCATTACAATTATCCATCCTTCATTGTTTTCTAGAAACAACTCTCCAAAGATTTGAAGAATGCATATTATAGTTCCACTCCTAAGACAACAAGTGAATATGTGCAATACATTTAACTGCTAGATAAGAAATGCATCGAGTAATTTCAGGAGCATGCTGGACAACAAATATTTTAACTAAGACTTCTCTACAAAGAATATCACTCAATAGAAAGATAGGGCAACTCAAGTTAACTGATATGGTATAGTATATTAAATATAGTGCAATTTTTCATATTAATATACTGAACAAAGCATCAGAACAGAGATATCGTACTAGATTTAAAGTCTTCCATAAGAATACAGAGCCAAAATTGGTACAGATTAAGCATAGAAAAAGTATTATTATGCATGTCTCTTCATTGAGAAATAAATAATGTAATGACTAATGACAATAAATTAATACACAAAAGTCTAACGAATCACCAGCTTCAGTGAGTCCAAAATAAATTATTAAAATCTACACAAACTGGAGCTGGTGCATCTCAAAAAATATTATTTCACACCTCATCAGTAGATCCAAATCGATTCTTAACAGGTCGAAGTAAGCGATGAGTTGACTGCTTCTCTCCCTGGCAATAACACATCTTCGATTAGAAAGCTTCACATGCAAAGCGCTGAAAGCAGAATGCCTAGAAAATATCACTAAAAGAAGGAATTATCAATTTGAAATGGCCCTTAACTGCACATGCACCTTCAAATATTCAGAAAGGACTAATGGCAGAGCACATACCCAATAGAAAAGGGTTTAAAACTAATTTTCATTATCTTCCAATCCTAGGCTGCTAGTGTAGCTTAACCAACCATCAAATGGCCCATTAAAAAGAAAAGTAAGAAGGTACCAACCTCCAAATATAAAACTGCATCAACAATGTGCTCCAAGACCCGAGGCCCTGCTATTTCTCCAGTTTTGGTCACATGTCCAATCTGAAGATATTTTGAAACAAGAAAGAGCACAACATCAGTTAGTTAACTTGCAAGATGAACATCAACAACGGAGGTACATAATCATATAATGACCTAAGAGTAACACCAAAAATTATGCAAGCTACAATTTTTGGTAACAAAATATGAAATAAAAGGAACAAGACATAAAGAGGAAAACACAATCTATTGCTTCCTTAAAAATAAAGGTAATGATCAAGCAATAAACACAAGTAACAGAAGTAAAATGAACATCATATTTAATACTGATCCTGACGAGAATAGGAAAAGAGTATTCTTAATATAATACCATGAAGTACTTGGAGAGAGAAAAAGTGATAAGAATGGGCCTGACCGAAAACCTTTCAAGGTGTACAAAAGGAGGGCGAAAAGCAGAATCAACACAGTGAATGATTTGGGAATTATATGCAGAGAATCAAGCAATGAGGAGAGGACAGCTGGTATAGTTTGTTACAAAGAAAGAAAGGCCAGCAGCATAGAGGGAGGAGGCATCTTCTGGAAATCATTTCTTTTGAGCAGAATCTCTCTGTGTAGAGACATTCCTGTTTCTTGGCTTAGTTCCTTAGGGGCTAAGAGTTATCTTTTATTTTCCTTGTAATGCCTTTAGATTAGTAACTGGTTTCATTCTCCATTGTGTTCTCACCAGTTGATACTTTCATCAATCAATCAAAAAAATCAGTCATATTTCAATCATCTAGCTATTTCTTTGTTTTAGGTATCTTTCTGTTCTTTCCTCTATCATAAAGCATGTCTACACGCATCATCTTCTATGCTAATGATGATATCAAACTCCAGAGAACAAAGCATCAAATGCAGTTGAATGAAATACTAATGAAATGACTAGTTTACATCCAACATATACAAAATCTATTTAGGAGCAATTTTTATGTATTGTAACATAAAAGAGGCAAAGAAAAGAATGAAATAATCAACAGTTTAGCACACAAATGCTTTTGGCCTCTGATACATTAGAAAAAAATAAAGATAATAATTATCCAAAAGGTTCCAGGAAAAAATTTCCAAGGCAGTGCATCATACCAAAAGAATTGGTATTTTTGTTTTCTTTGCAAAGCGCAGTAAAGCTGATGTGCATTCCTTAACCTGTCACAGATCAAAACAGAGTCAACTCAGAGTAAAATTGCTCTAAGTCACCATACACATTCATTATGCTGTGCATCAGTATGAATGTTTACTCCTGAGGCAAAAAATTAATATAAAAAAAAAAAAAAGATGGAGAGAATATTAAAAAGAAAACAAGGGAGAGAAATACCTGTATATTGCTAAAAATGATAGAAAATATAATTGGCAATGTTCATTTAATGTACATTATTCCTCTTATTATAAAAAGCCAAAGAGGAAAAAGAATGTATAGGTATGAACCTAAGAAGTGAGCTTCCAATCAACATCTTCGATTGAAAAGTGACTCTAAATGGAACACAAATGAAGGACAGACTACAGAGTAACTAAATATTCAGGTTACCATTAAACATTTGCCAAAACCAGTAGAACATGATTATAACTGCAAGCAGTGCTCCTACATATCATTGTAAAAGATGAAAAACTTAATTGCATCATAATGGTGCCAACACCTTGAATCATCTATTTTACATAGGTAGGGTATAGTGCGCAAGCAAACCTGAGATATTGCTCCAGCACTTCCAATAACTCCTTCGATATATACTGTCTGAATTGAATCAACAATTAGAGCACTGGGGGACAGAGGCTGAATTTTCCTTAATATATCCTGAGAGAAAGCAAAGAGCCTTTTAGTACACACATTGCAACTCTTCTAGAATGAAGCACACATTACAGTATTTAAAAATTGACCAAACCAATAAAGCCAAATCAAATCAACCATGTCATTCTTAAGGTAAGTTTGGTTTATAAATATAACCCAACTGAAAGTTCATTGCAGTTTCAGGAACATGATCAGAATCTATATAAATTAGAATTAACCAATGTTATATAATCTTTGTTTATTATGATTAAGGAATTAACTTTCAATTTTATGCTATTAGTAGGTCTGAATGCCAATTCAAAAGGAAAGGAGACTAGTTCTCCCTTGGATGGACTATTTTTCTACAAAATGCAATTTTTTCAATAACAAAGAGCAGTTAAATAGCTTCAATAATCATCCATGACTCAACGAACTTAACTAGTATTTCCTTAACTTCATCTTACCCCACAAGATGCCTAAAAAAAATTGGGTTTGACTATATACTGCTCCACTAAACTCACTGATATAGAAAAATTTTATCCATACATCCAAATCTCGGGGATTAATAGAATTTATTTCAGTCCAGTATAAAATGTTATTAGCTCTATCCACATTATGTAAAATTATCAATATTTAACTTTTAATGATAACTATAATAATGTCTTGACAGTTGAGAGATTTAATTTATGGTCCACACCCTAGTTTACATAGAATGCCCTTCTCAACGATTTATGGAAGGCTCAAGGCCATGTTTGTAAGGAGGAAAGAGAAGCAGACCAAATGTATTCTTTACTTATACAAGTTAGTATGATTTTCCCTCAAATGTCTTTAGGCAATGCTATCAATGAAATTTAGTTCTTTTCTCAACACAAAACATAGCTTGAGATTCTTAACTGGGACAATGTGACAACTGAAGCAGAGGCAGGCATGGTTCAAAACAAAAGTAGAATTACAAAGACATGAAATCATAAACCATAAAACAAATGACAGGCAGAAGCTAAAATGATTACTGACAAATGAGGTTAATATACAATTCCATAGTTACCTCAATATTAGTACTTGAATACAAGAAAACTCCGTCCTCTCCAATCCCCAAACGGTGTGCCCTGTTTACAATTTGCTCAACACTCTGCCACAAGGACAAGAGAAGTTACATAGTGCTTCAGCATTGGTCATATTGCAGCTTATCAAGAACAAGGTCAGATTTATGGTTATGTACCACTAGCATCAGCCTCTGAAAATCAAGTAAATAAGCAAATAATCCGGAGTACTAATTTCAAAGCAGTCTATACTACGTTTCAATTGAAGTACGCAAAAAAAAATTGAACAAGGAATATTAATAGAGTAAATATCAATAAAATAATCAAAGAGTAGTTGAGATCTCATTTCTGTTTCTATATGTACAAAAGGAAACCAATTCGGTTAACTTTCCTAACCTTTCATTTTAGGAAGGTGCAGCCATGGGAGTGAGGTCTAGAAAACAAAAGGCATAAGAAATTCAAAAAATGAGAAGCACAAACCTCTTCCCCAGAGACATATACAACTGGAGCTGGTTCACTTTGCCCCTGTCCTTCAGATATTAACGCAGCAATCTTCAAATTCAAAGAGGCCAACATCAGAACAGGAGATTTAACAGAGAGATGTGCAGTGACAAAAAAGATAATTCAGGAACAACCAAAGATTTAAATAATAAATAACTAAAACACACAAAAGGGATTAAGGAATAAACTCAAACATTCCATACACAACCCATAAAATGTACTTTACACCAAATATGTCAAAGGTAAGACATACCTGCAGTAATAGAGTACTCTTGCCAACCCCCGGATCGCCACCAACCAAAACCAAAGAACCTTCAAATCAAAGAGGATAAGCAACAAAAATAAGATCAGGCCATCCACTTCAAATAGAACAGATACAAACAAAAAATTGCACAAAAACTTCATTAAAAACTTGGCAGACAAAGTAGCTGGGAAAAAAAAGCAGTACAATTACATAACTGACAGGTTTTATAAACTTAGAATACATTTCATTAAATCAGGGAAGGGAAACATGAATCATCTCTTATTTCAGGGTACTAAAATCTCAAATTCCAAGTATCAGAAATGGAAGCCTGATTCTGATTCTTAGTGACCAACTGGAGTAATTTGCTACATAGTAAAACTATAATTCTTGCCACATATCAAAACAAACAAACAAATGCCTCAATAGCATAAGGCTATGATCGATAGCCACATGTGCATAACTAATCGCAGCTCATAATAAAATATAAAGGATTGAATTAAAAACATAGGAATAAACTAAAATAACAGCTAATTCATTGCATTTGCAAAGTAACTGCAATAAATTTTCCTCATGCAATGCAAAATAACACCATCATAACTTAACAAGATGAACCACTAAAATCTCACATGTTAACATCCATCACTGACTATAAGAAGAATTCTGAAGACATTAAAGAATGCATAGAAGAAAGAAGCAGCTCCAGCTGCAACTTGCTTCACCAGCCTACGAGAAACATTACTCATGTAGCTTTACCATTTTGGGTAACATATAAATAGGAAGAGGGGTCAGTGACAAGCAATAAAAGTTCCAGTGTCTCAGTGTGAGGTCCACAAGAGGAAGGCATATGTGGTATTTCTGTGTGCAGAGAATAATCATTCACACCGTTTTAGAGCAACTGGTAGACTAGTAGTTCTTTTTTGCCCTACAATATATCCAATAAACCAAAGATTCATGTCTTACAAACCATATAATATTACAGTTAGAAGAGAAAAGAGATGCATGCAATTTTAAATAGAAAACTGTAATTATGTCAATCAATGCTCCGTGGTTAGGAGTATCATGTTATTTATTTTACTGCACAGCTGGAAATTTTTAGTTCATAAAAATGAGGGGGGAATGGTATTTTCTGAATTATTAACAGCACATAACATAAATGATTAGTAATACTTAAAACCAACAGTATCTATGCATACAATGCTGCAAGCATTGCAACTGATAACTTCAAGGTGATAAAGATTCAGAAATCCAAAAAGATCAAGTCATCAAATCACTACTTTAAAACAGTTATCAACATAGAACCCTTAACAAGTAATACTGGCCAAACCTGGAACAAGACCACCGCCAAGCACCCTAGCCACTTCATTTCCAAAGAGTCCTGACCTGAATATAGTCAGACCAAATCTTATAAGCAATAAATAGAACACATTTATTTTCTTCTACTAGAAATTAAAGTTATTTGAGAACCGTCCATCTATTGACGACTTCTGCAATCTAGTCTGAAGAAGCTGCTGAGGTGGACAAGAAGAGTGAATCTTATCAGCAAAGACCACAATGTTAGATTACTTCTACCCTATAACAAAATATTAAAATATGGCATGGTAATTTTAACGATCACCATTTTCAGAAGGGTAGCAGCAGCAAGAATTCTCCAGAAACAGAAAAATCCTCACCAAAGCCAAATACAGGAAGTTCTGGGAGGTGATAAAAAGTTCTGCAGCAGCAGTGCAAACAGAAAGATGACGCCCCAACTCAAATAAATCAATTTCATTAATATTATGTTAATGGCCAAATTCAATGTTCTAGAATTCCAGAGACTAAAAGCAGTGATTTCTATTCCAAAGGTTAATTAAGGCAGAGTTTGGTCTTTTGGAGGGTTAGTGGTAAAGGTAACAGATGACAGTATATTAGATTTCAATATCAATTAAAGAAACAAAAAACTTGAGGCCCAGAAAAGCTAAATTAGATTGTTGCAATCTAAATTACAAAGTCCCATGTCTTATTAAACAGAACTATTACTTACAATGGAATCCTCCATTCTGATTGATCCATTCTCTGGTTCACCTCCGACAGCCTCATTGGCTGTGCCTCACCATCCTTAATAGGCAGCCAAGACCGCACTGCAGTTTCAGAAACCCGGATACCATTCGTCTTACCCCCACTCTCAGTACTCTTATCTGTAACTGTAAACTGCTTCATCGTTCCTGCCTGATGACATTCTCGACAAATACCCCACCACTGCCCATCTTCATACCCACAACTCTCGCAAACATAAAAAGTTTTACTCTTTCCCTTCTTTCTGCTTCCCACATGAAGCCCAGACCTGAACCCTTCAGCCGCATCAATCCTCATTGCACCTCCATATCTCTTCTCGTTCACCACATCCTCATTGTCTCCATTAAAACGCGGCAATCCCATCCGGGCCTTTTCTCTATCACTGAAATTCTCCTTCGTAAATCCACTAGAACCATTTCCCTCGTCGGAAAGATTATTACTTTCTGCACCAAAACTGGACAAACGCGAATTGGTTTTATTCCCTTCGCCCGAACTTCTCTCATGATGCCCAATATCCTTAGATTCCAAGACTTGCTCATCGCTCTTCTTTATGCTCTTCTGGCTAACCATCCTCGTTACGAGTGGATTAACACTCCAACCTTGATGGGCAGGTTCAGTGTTTTCAGCCTGAGCAGAGTCTGACTCCGTTAAGGAAGATTGAACGAACACCGGTTCCCCTAAACGGCCGGTGGTGGGGTGGAAATGACGAGGAAGAAGACATAGAGACTGGGGGATTTTGGTGGGTTTTAGGAATATTAGATTACTACTGTGTATGCAAAATGATTTTAAGGCTTTCATGTCTGACATTAGCATTCAGAGGACACGGCTTAGGGTTTTTTATTTTAAAAGGTATGTTATATAAATCAGGCAACCCGCCAAGTTCAAAAGGTCGGGAGTCGATCAGTTCATTGATTTGATCTTGGGTTGTCTCTGCAAATTTTGGAGTTCAGGGGATCGAAGTTTTTGCTAGTGAAACGACCGCGCTTAGATGGGATAGCTATCAGCTACGTCAGCAACGGTTAGGCCACTTTGCGCAAACATGTAAACGTGGAAAATCATGTCAGCATAATAAAGCCATGTCATCATGTAAGTAGTTAAACAAACTTGAAGAATTTGCGTTTTGCATTTTTTTTTTTTACGTTGTAGACGGGTTTAAAGAATTTCTCTATAAATAGGTCATTTGAGTATTTTACACACAAAAATTCTCTACTACTCTTAGTGCTAATTTATTTTTGTTCTTCATAATTTCTACTACTCTTTCAAGTTTATTTAATTTTTATTTATTCAATTTAAGAAAAAATAACCCGCATCAAATGTTGTCGGAGAAAGGTGCAAAGAATCGAAGATTCAAGAAATTGAAAATCGGAAATCCATAATTTTTTTTAATTTTCCTCCGGATCTGACAAGAGCCAAAATGTATATTGGTAGGATTCCAATAAATTCTCCAACATCGATGGACACGACTGAGGAGTCCTGTCAACAACAACAAACGACAGATATGAAGATGTCACCACCGTCCCAACTACAAACACATTTTTTTTTAACTTAATTTTTTTATATTATTTTCTTTTTTCACTTAATTTGTTGTGTTTTGAACTTAATATATTTTTTACGTATTTTTTTTCACTTAATTATAGAACGATTTGAAGAGATTAGATCACAATAATAGCAACATATTTTTTAAAAGTACACAAGTAATATACCACGACATTTTCAGAAAATAATCCATTGGAAATAAGAAATATTTCCAAAAATATTGCAATATCCCTTACAAATGGAAGCAAAACGAACGATATAGAACAATGAAGGAGCATTTTAAAGTTAAGCATCCTATCGAGTTTTTGGGGAAAAAAAGAACACAAATACAAATTTTTCGTTACGCTGTTTTTTGAAATGAAATTTAATTTTAATGAAAGAAATTATAAAAAAGACTTGGCTAAATTTATTTGTGTTTAAAAATTAAATTTTACTTTTAGTGAAAAATGTGGTTTTATTAAATTTTTGAAAATATGTTTTAATTCTTTTGTTAAATGTATTACTAAAAATATAACTAAAAGAAATATTTTTATACAGAGAAATAACTAAAATTTTAATTTCTTAATTTGCTGGATTGGATAGTTGTGTTTATATTTACTCTGATATTTGAACTAATGATTAACATAATCATTCATACATAAGTTTAATAAAGATTGATATTTAAAAAAAAATTGTTTTTAGTGCTTTTAATAAAAGACATACTTCAATCAAATATTATAAAATGATTCATAATATTTAGATGAATTAAAATATAAATTAGTGGAAAAATTTTATTTAAAAAATTTTAAATTTATCGTCATTTGAAATAATTATCATATTTTGTCTTTTAATTTAGTTTCATTCATAAATGTTGAGTGTGAATATTTTTCTTCATTGTGATAGTTCATGTGGCTAAAATGTAAAGATTTTGTTCAACCATTTCTCCGTCCATGACAATCGGTGTTTGACAACAAAAAGAAGTGCTTGCCAATAGGAGCAAAGTTATGCTATCATTTTCGACAATTTCTCACTGTATACATCGGAATCTCGCCATAGTTTTGATCGGAAATTACAATTTGTTTCCGATTGCGAGTGCAATTAGTGGCGGTGGGGACGAGTTTTTGTAAACTTCAAATATGATTTCATTTGATAGTTTTAAATTTTTGTACATTCCAAATATAATCTGCAACCTAATGCTGTATTTAGATATGGTGAGCCATTATTATTATTATTATTTTTGATACAATGAGCCATTAATACATTCGTTGTGTTAATTTAAATATGGGTAGGTAGGTAGGGGTCAATTTAATTATAGTAAAATTAAATGATTATTACAAAATGTTACCAGCGTCATAATAAAAGATATGATATGCTTATAGAATAAAGTACACCTAATTTTAATTAATGTACAAACGTGAATTAGTCACAAACTAAACTAGCAAACACGTGTTTCAACTTTAAACACATATTCACCATTTTTAAATTCTTCCTTTATAGCATTGTGTTTAATTATTCTGTTTCTAGATTTTGGTATTCAATTCGTTTAATTATATCATATGTCTCAACTAACATAATCTATGTGGCCAAGCTATATATGAATATCAACCACCAAAAATTCAGTTGTGTTCGTGTCATCACTACATTCATATTCTATATCTTTTTTTTAAATTAATTAATTAATAATAATAATATATTATCACTTTATAAAAAAATACATGATATCGATTTTTAATTTAATAGAAAATTCTAATGAGATGATTATTATTATTATGATTTGGTATGATAGAATTGTATATAATCTTTTTTTATATTTCAACAAATTTATGTGTATACAGTCTATCTATCATTATTTATTCTATGATTTCATACATGAAAGATGAAAAATACCATTCAAAAACTTTATATTGGTTAAGTGTTTTTTTTTTTTTTAGAATAAATTTATTCAAACGTATTAAATAATTTTAAAGGGTAAATAGTTAAATATATTATAGTTTAACTTAATTTACTCTTCTAAAAAAATTAATTTACTCAATTTATTATAAATTTATTTCATTATATAAGTTAAAATTAAGTTTAGTTTATATATTAAAAGTTAAAGATAATAAAACTTAATACAAAATAATACTAAAGTTACTAAAGAATTTTTTAATGTAATATATATACAATTTTTTTTAATGAATCCATAACTTTATAAAATAAGAAAAATATAAATAAATTACTCCCTTTCAATATTATACTAGTTGAATCACCAAACTTCATCTTATATAGAGTATTATTATTCTTTAAAAATAATACAAGTATAAACTCTAACGAGTATTATTATTCTTTATATATATATATATATATATATATATATATATAACATGGAACACGAAGTGTAGAACGAAACGGATTACAATATTGAGTATTATTGAGTTTCATTTTCGACTTGTTTTCATCGATTTATGGTGGTCGGATAATTTGTAAAAATAATTTATATTCAGATTTTTCATGACGGGAGTTTTAATTTAACATAGTTATTTATTATATTCATTTTTCGAAAATATAAATTGAGTTTTAAGTGGAAAATTTAAATTTGTTTTAATTGGAGACTTTAAATTGAATGATGTTTAAAAAATTATTTTTTAATATATGATAGAAATTGAATAATCATAGCCAGAAGGACTCATAGTAAAAAAATTTGAAATTCAAACCTTTTTAATAAAAAAAAAATTCAAAATCAGACTCATTTCATGTATAAAAATTACCCCGAAAATTACAATATAAACCAAATTTGACATTAGTTTATTTAAAAAAACATTATTAATACTACCCTTTAAAAAAAAACTTAATGCCATATCAAAGTTTAAAATTAATTAATTATTTTGTGAAAGAAGAACAAAATAGTAATATTATAGTTTTATATTATTAAAAATTGATTTGAAAACAAGAGACCTCTAAGCCTGGAGCAGGTAGCTTCCTTTTGGTTGTCAACTTGGAATAAGAATCTAAATTTCTTTCTCTCTCCAATTAATTTTCGAACATCATACACAACACAAGACAAATCCATTCCCCATTATATAAGCTCCGTGTTTTATTACAACACTCCATTTTCAAAACTTAAATCAACTTTTTATTGGGGAAAGTTTCGGTTTTGATTTAAGTGAAAGAAATGATTTTCCGTTTGTAGATAGAGAGACGAAATAACCGATGAGCCCATCAACAGTAATCGCCTTACTGTTTAGTTGTTGATACCCATTTGAAAATCCATGCATTTGATTCTCCTCTTTTAAACAGTGAGTCCACTCCTTCCCCTCCAAATTAATACGATTTGAAGTTTGTTTTGTTTACTTTTATGGGTTGGTGATTCTTTCTGGCTTTGAATTCACATGGGTTTCTTTCTGATTTCGGTATGATCGATCGATCGATCGATCTTTCATTCAACTGGGTTTCCCTTTCTTTGATTATTGTTTTCTCTCTTTTTATGTTGATTTAGGCGCCATGTTTGTATTGGTTTTTTTTCCAAAGTTATTATCCACACAGACAGGTTATTTATAGATATACTGCTTATTTTGGAGTTCTGAAATCTAAGTTCTTTTGATAAAGTTGTTGATCTTGTTTTATTTAATACCATGTTTTTTCATAATTATTGAAATACTAGTGTTTAGTTTTTCCTATATTGGTAATTGGCTTTTGCTTCTGTTGATTAAAGATGCTAATTTTCCTGTAGCTTATTTGTTTGTTCCGTTAATTCTGTTTCCTTTTCTGATATGAGTTGTTTTCTTGGCATTTTAGATGGATGATGATGATGAAGACCTATGATAAATACTTTGTGTAGTCAGAATTTTAAGTGCAATTAGAGGTTGTAATTGCAATGGTGTTGAAAGATAAGAAAGATATTAGGCCTGTTTTAGTCCAATTTGGGGCTGCTTTAGCTCTTTCTTTAGCTGGATTTCTTCTTTCTCGTCTGAAAAGCAGAAAGAGCAAATTTCCTCTGCTTCCTCGCTCCCCAGGCTCTTCAGGTTTGCGCATACTGTTGGATTATTTTTTGTCTTAATTTCCATCTTGCCTTTCATATTTTTAATTAATTTTATGTTTTCAGATCACACTCGTGAACTTGCTGATGGAGGAACTGCAATGAATAAAACACCTATTATGGCTGGCATAAAAGTTCTCGATGAAAGAAATGTATGTTCTTTCCATATATATAGTTACATATAGAGTAGTAGATTTCTTTTGAATGTTTTTGAGTGTCAGAAATTAAATGATCTCAGCTCCCACATTGAGATATACAGTTGCTTATAGCTATTTTACTAAAAAATAAATTTGTTAGAATTGCTAGTTGTGGTTTTAACGTATAGAATGTTATTTCTACGTTTATTGTTTGTCTAGCAGGATGACACGTGCATGCTCAAGGTTGCAGTTGATAACCCAACTGATATTTCATCTCCGAGTGCTAAATGTAACGGTGATAAAGATGGGTACCTCTTACCAGAATTCGGTGAGCTTGTGCAGGAATATGACTTCAATGCCACAAATGCTAGATCATGTCTGAAGAACCGAGAAACAAACAGATCAGGCACGGAAACTCCCAAAGCATTCGCAAGTGCGGAAAATAATGATTGGGAGGAAGAGATAATGCATCTGAAGGCCATAGTTAGAAGTCTTCAAGAGAGAGAGAAGAATCTCGAGGCTCAATTGCTCGAGTGTTATGGCCTTAAAGAGCAAGAAGCTGCCATGATGGAGTTGCAGAACCGTTTGAAGATAAATAAAATGGAAGCTAAGCTTTTCACTCTCAAGATTGAGAAGTTACAGGCAGAAAACCAACAGCTGCAGGCACAATTGGCTGATCAGGCAAAAATTGTTGCTGATCTTGATGCTGCAAGGTCAAAAATTAAATTTCTTCGGAAGATGCTTAAGTCTGAAACTGAGCGGAACAGGGAACAGATCTTAGCCGTTCAGAAGAGAGTGGCTATGATGCAAGAACAAGAACTAAAGGCTGCTACTGATTCAGATATCCGTTCAAAGTTGGAAAGACTGAAGGATTTGGAAGCCGAGGTAGATGATTTAAGGCAATCTAACTCTAGATTGCAAATAGAAAATTTGGAATTGGCTCACAAGCTAGAGTCCACCCAAGTACTTGTAAATTCTGTTCTTAAAGATCCAGAGGTGGGTTTATTTTTCATGTTAACGTACCTTCTTTTTTCCATTTATTTTTGTTACCTTTATTCTTCAATCTTGTATTAAATTTTTAAGTTCATTTGTTTGCAGACTGATGTTCTTAAAGCACTTAGCAAGCGGTTAAGACTGGAAAATGAGGAATTGGTGAAGCAAGTTGAGCAACTTCAAGCAGATAGATGTGCTGATGTTGAAGAACTTGTGTATCTGCGATGGATCAATGCATGCTTAAGATACGAATTGCGCAATCTTCAGCCTCCAGATGGTAAAGTAGTTGCAAGAGACCTAAGCAGATCTCTCAGTCCCAGATCTGAAGAAAGAGCAAAACAGCTTATACTTGAATATGCGAATATCGAAGAGTTTGGAGACAAAGGGATCGATCATATAGATTTTGACTGTGATCAGTGGTCATCCTGTCCCACTTCATATGTTATGGATCCAACGGACTTGGACGATTCTTCAGTGTCAACAAAACCCAAAAATTCAAGCAAAGCCAAAATTTTAAACAAGCTACGGAGTCTTATTCAGGGAAAAGATGTTCTTCAACATCATAATAATCATCGGTCATTATCGAGCAAAAGTGGTGGAACTGAAGATTCCGAATCCCCATATGGAAGTTCATGTATTTCAACAGCAAGTGACCTACTTTACAATAGAGCACAAAGCATGTCTCCAGATATACCTAAGCACTCAGCTAGACATTCTGCAGAAATCCGGAAACCAAAGAATCCAACAACTGATGAAATGCAGGATATCAGAATCGGTAGAAGACATAGTGATACGATAGCCTGTTACGGTCACAGAAGATATTTGTCTACCGGGGTTTCTGCCATGGCAGAAAATCAAGATTCATACCCTGTTAAGAATACTGAAATTTTGAAGTTTGCTCAAGTTTTAAAGGACTCTGGTAGTGAAACAGGAAAGATTCATAGAAAATCAGCATCACTTGGTGCATTCTGAGAATGTTTCTAGAAAACCTTTCTTCATTGCTAATGTATATTATTGCAGAGTGTAAATGATATTATTTTACCATACTGTTAGCAGATTAATCACCAATAATACAATAATTTTACACTTTTACACGTAGAAGATTGAGATTATGTCTGTTATTTCATATCATCAATGGAGCATAATTTTGTTTTCCATTTTGATGATTTATTTTATTTTATTTTTACTAATAAATTGTTTTCTGAATGACAATTTTTCAATAAGCAAACCACTATTTCTTAAAATATATATATATATAGAATTACTTTTTATTTTAATTTAAAAAAAGACTTAAATCAGAAAAAAAATAGAAAAATGAACTTAAAAAATAGAAAAATGGACTTAAGGTAGAAAAAAATATAAAAAAAAGTACTCACTAAATTCTAATAACATTTTCGAAACTTTTATTAAAAAAAATAAAATAAAATTATAAAATACGGATAATATTTATAAATGCCCCAAAATTTAAATAAAAATTACATCCATTTCCCTAATAAAAAAAGCAAGCCCGTTAAGAATTATTAATAAAAGAGGTTGGACTAGTTAGGCAAAATGTCGCTTGATCAGCCCAATACAGAGTCCAAAAGTACCAAATTACTTAACGTCATGTCGTGTTTATATCTACTCTTCTATTTATGCTACCTACTCAATCGGAACGACACCGTTCTGTTTCGATTCCTAAAAGAGAATCCTGTGGGGCCAGCCGTAATACAGTTTGCATCGCGTTAAAGCGAGTAGCTCAAATTACTGTACTCAAAGAGAGTGAACTGTCGTACTACGTACTAATAACTGCAAAAAGACACATACAGAGCTTACCGTTACAACAAACAAAAATTTCCCTCCTTTCTCTCTCTCTCACGCTCTGTTTCTGCAGAAGCAAAAAACCTCTTTACTCTCCTTCTTCTTCTCATTGTCTCTCTTTCAAGGTCATCCTATCCAATATTCACGTGCTTTCGAAGTAGCTAAAATCAATGGCGGCGCCTGCGACAGTTCCCCGAGGGAGTACGTCGCTCTACGTCGGCGATTTAGACTCGAGAGTAACTGAAACGGACCTCTATGCTGCTTTTTTTCAAATGGGTCCCATTTCCTCTGTTCGTATCTGTCACTGCGCTTCCACCGGAAAATCTTTATGTTACGGCTATGTCAACTTCTATACTCACGATCAAGGTAATTAGTTTTCACTACAATCCTTTTCTCTGTTTAGAGGGAATTCATTGGAGCTTTCTTATTCGATTTATGGTATGCATATTGGTGGTTTGGGGGTTTTATGGACGTGGGTTTTGGTATGAGTTCTCTGGTTCTCTCTTTTTGTTTATCAAAAAGTAATGTCGTCAGCTTTTCTGTCATATCTTTGCTATGGAAGTCTCTGCATGATTCTTTCTTCTCTTTATCTCCCCTAGAATAAACTACTGGGTGAGAAAAACCCATCTCTGGTTTCTTCATGTGTTTATGTTTTCTGTATCTAGTAGTCGACTCTGGAACTTGTTATTTCCTCTTCTTTTAATGTTTTTCTTCTGATTTTTGTTGTGGGATTTTGGTATACGGTTAAGGTCTTTTGATTTGTTGTGCTATATGTCTGATAATAACTTGGTGTTAATCTGATTTCACTTTATTTTTTCCCCACCAGCTTGTAAAGCTCTATCTTTTCTAAATCATTCATACCTGAAAGGAAAACCCATGAGGTTAATGTGGTCTCAGAGGGACCCTTCTGGAAGGAAGAGTGGCATTGGAAATCTTTATGTGAAGAACCTAGATACTTCAATCGACAGTGCTCGGTTGGAAACCTTGTTCTGCAAGTTTGGAACTATTTTGTCTTGCAAGGTGGTAGAAGAAAATGGCAAGAATAAGGGTTTTGGTTTTGTTCAGTTTGATTCAGAGGATTCTGCCTTGGCTGCAAGAACTGCTCTTCATGACAGTATGGTTGAAGGAAAGAAACTGTGAGTTCAATTTAGATGTGATTTTTGACATCTCTTAATATGTACTTGTCAATTGGTTTCCTCTTTTATGTCTTAGGTGACTTTGATTTCAATTATGAGCCTGTTGTTCATTGATAAATTGGTATCTACGTATTGGAGGAAAAAGTTGGAAAAAAGATTTGCAAATTTGCACCCTATATGATTCTTGAATATCAGTTTGCTGTGCTAGCATCTCTCAATCATTTGTTTCTTGATTGCTTTTGTCCCAATAATGTTGTTATTCCATTGACTTATGTGTTTGAATTATTTGTTCATTAGAGTGTGTGATTTACTCCCAGTCCAGTTACTGATTCATAATGTCTGGTTTTTCCATATGATGCTTCTCAATGGTCAATTTTGATCTATTTTTCAGGATCCTTATTTTACATGTTCTCAGGTATGTATCCAAATTCGTCAAGAAATGTGAGAGGACAATGGCTACAACTTGTGAGGAATCATTTAAAAATCTTTACATAAAAAATCTGGCTGAGGATATAACAGAGGATACACTTAATAGTATGTTTTCTGCATTTGGGGAGGTTTGTAATGTTGTTATCATGAAGGATCATAACAGAAGATCAAGAGGTTTTGGATTTGTCAACTTTAAGTCACCAGAAGATGCTAGAAGAGCAGTTGATGCTTTGAATGGTTATCCATTAGGTAGATTTTTAAACCTGTTTTAGTTTCTCTTGCTCACCATTCTTTGTGAGTTAATTGCAAGGTTCAACTTCTCTGAGAAATAATTACTATTTGGAATCAGGTTCCAGGAAGTTATTTGTTGGAAAAGCCCAAAATAAAGCTGAGAGAAACATGTTACAAGAATACAAGGGTATCACCTTTAACAATATTGAGAAGTTCAAAAATCTGTTTGTGAATAATCTGGATGTAAGCATTAGTACCGGGAAATTATATGAACTTTTTAGTCCATATGGACAGATAGTTTCAGCGAAAGTGATGCGGCATGATAATGGGTTAAGTAAGGGGTTTGGCTTTGTCAGTTTCTCAAGTCATGCTGAAGCAAACAGAGCTCTGAACAGTCTGAATGGTAAGCTAGTTCATGTGTTGCCGTATTTCCAAATTTCTTCAATGTCTTAGTATATCCTGTATCCTTGTATCTAATATGATCATATTTTTATTTTACCCTAGGAATCATGGTTGAAGGAAAGCATCTCTATGTGGCAATAGCAAAGTGTAAAAGAGAACGCTATATGGAACAACAAGCTCAAATGCTATATCTTCCTAACAGCAATGTTTTTCCACCCTCAGTCAATCCACTTTATTTCTCTTCTTATTGTCCATCGGTCACTTTTCCTCAGTATCCAATCTCATATCAGCAATTTGGTATGGATATGGGAGTCCATTATCCTACAGTAAAACATCAACAACTCTTCTACTCATATGTAAGGATTATGTTTTATGCAATTGTTTACTCAATGACAGACCCTTTGCTTATTTTGGTTGTTATTCATGCTTATATGTAATGCCACAGATTCCGATAGCACGAGTGCCTCAAAAGGCTATGTACCCTACAGAATGCGAACCACAAGTATGTTCCAACATTTCTTTAGGAGAAAGCGCAGTTGTCTATATTACTGTACTTCTAACATATTTTAGTTTAGCATTTTTTCCTTATTTGATCATAATATTATGATTGATTGTTCAGATTTAACTGAGATTGTTTAGCATAGTGCTCTTATTTCCTTTTTCTAAGTTGATCCTCGCTTTCTGTTAAATTTGCGTTGTAGCATATACAACAAACTACATATCGTTTTCGTGATCGAGATCTAAACACTGGGAATGCTGGGAAGCAAAATGTTGGCACTAAAAAAAGGTGGACCAAGAAAGTTGGAGTTACAGGAAGTACCTCCGGAGGGTTACATGCTGCTGCAGCAAAATCTCATGATAACTCCAAGAAAGACAATGCAAATATTCTTTCCCCTCTTGTTGAGAATCTTCAGGTTCTTGAATCTAAATCTCTTCTGGAAATATAATCTCCATCTATGGGAAAACCTGTACTTGCCTAGCAGTGGTTTTCTTTCTCTGTTGTCTATCTATGATGGTTTATTTCATATTCAATTGACTATCTCTCCCTCTCTCTCTCTGTCTGTGTAGCCTGAGCATGGAGGAAAGCTGTTGGAGATGAGCAATCCTGGCGTAGTTAACCTCCTGCACTCTCCAAATCCTCTTGTTCAAGTTCTAAAAGAGGTGAATGCTTTGAAGCGCGCAGATGATAATGCAGTTTTGCAGAAGTCCGATTACGGTTGGTGATTCCAATTTCCAATTGTTATTCTATCTGTTAATTGTTGCTTTCAAATGCAAATTGACTTTTGGTATTCAACTCTTTTGTTATTCTGGAAACCTCTACTAGCAGAATCCAGTGCTGTTTTGAATTTTGATCATATATACAATGACTATTTCGCACTCAATATAAATGAAAAAATTTCTTAGATTTCTAGGTTTCATTAACAACATGAAGGCAATATTCTTTTGACATGATATTTAACCCAGATATAATAGAGAGAGACAAATTTTATGAAGTCGAATACATATTTTGTCCTCTATTAATTAAGAATTCAAGTCATTTGTTGTTCAAATGAGGGAGAAGCCCTGTGCAAGCAGTGCATCCGCAATAACTTGATTGGCAGCCTCAGATGTATGAACGCCATCCCAAAACACAAATTGGGTGGCATTGGGGCAGCTCCCTGCAGACTTCGAATTGCACAACAGTGCTTCTGTTATTGCCCCTGCATTCCTTGTCTCGCAGCAACTTCTTCTTGCTTCGACAAAACCTAACAAAAATAGCAAAAAAAGGTTTTTTTGTTTACCATATCTAAATCAACTTACTTTCTACTCTAGTACTGTTACAAAATTTGTTACCGTAATTTGACGGTGATGCAACAAGGTCATATAATGGTTTGAAAATGTCAAATACAACAATTTTTAAACCAGGAAGTTGCTCCTGTAGATTTGCAGCAGTGAAGTTGATCTTATGGTTGAATTTCTGGGCATCATGATTGATCCTGGAGGCACACCCATTTTTATCATGTCCAAACAAGGCGCTGGCTGCAGGAACACAACCCAATGGTGGGAGTGATGTTACTCCAACCCTCCTAGCCCCCAATCCATACAAATCCTGTTTATCAAACCCATTATTTACAGTCTGATGTTAAATCTATCAGAACATTTAGAAACAGTCTGACCTTTTACATATATACCTTGATAAAGCTTGAGAATGCACCGGCAAGGATAGATCCATACTGATCAGGTGAGTAAACTTTATTTATCTTTGGATTAGTATAGTAATTAAGGAGGAAGTCAGTGGTGCCTGCACTTAACAAGTACAGTGCATCCTTAATAATGGAGATTGATTTGTTAGTACCAGCCACCTTGGCTAGCTTAGTCTTATATTCTTTGAAATACTTTAGCTGCTGATACAGTGGAATAGCATTCTGCAAACAGGAATAGTATGTGAAAGTAAAGAACTTTATATTACTCATAATAACATTAGAAACAGAAAATTCTTACATTTGCTTTAGAAATTTCATTATCAAATCCAGATGCAGCTGATGCAAAACTGACTCCAGTTAGCAGGTTTTCCTCTGATGCATCACTACTAAGATATGCTGGTGGGTAAGTCTTGAATCCTAGAGTTTCAGCTGCCAAAAAACAGAAATGGTTCAGTTTCTGAACTATACATTATATATCAGGAACAATCATTAGTTAATTACCGGTTATGTCGGAGATTAATTTGCCATTACAGAACCTTCCAGTAGGCTTATGATTGAGAAAATCCATTCCATAAGGAGAGTAATTGGCTTTGTATTTTGTTGGGAGATGCTCATTATTTCCAACATCTAGACCTGAGTCACCAAATGCTATAATAGCAGGCACAATTGTGTCTTGTGCATATCCTTGACTTATTAGGAATGCAAAAACTAGAGCCAGCACCACGGCTGCTGCTCTGTTACAGGAGCTCATTTTGTTATAACAACAGTTTCAGGTGCAGTGAGACTATATAGTCCCTTATTACAAGCAATGAAATTTATCGAGTTGGTCACTCATCATTATAGGAGTTGGAAGTTAAGAGATTGATTAGTATCTAATAAATGATAATTGAAGGATAACAACACAATTGTCAAACTCTTTTTAGCAATGTTTATTTTTCGTCGACAATTTATCTCTGAATTTTTTATTTTATTTTATGTTTGAACAATTTTAGTTAGCGTTGGATTAATTATTAATTAGCGATTAGGATGACTCCTATGATACCATTCTACTTAAGTATCGTTTGGTTGAAGATAAATAAACTGTAAGTTGAACTTTTTGTTAAACAATTCCCCTTCACGAAATAACTTTCGCTCCCTAAACAAAAGAAGCGTATTTTCCCAAGTGGTAAAGGATCAAAGTTTCTATTTTATCCTTTGTTATTTAATATAAATGTTATATACTTATTTTAAAATGATATTTTATTAATAGATTTTACTTTACAGAAATTTAATATATCAAACAGAAGATTTCAATTTCAACTTTCAACAAAATAATTTATTATTTCTCAAAAAATCCACTTTTTGAAAAGTAGAGATATTTGAACTAAACGATACTTTATTTCATTTTTAAAATGATTTACATGCTCCAATCAACGTGTGGTATTAGAGTTTGAACTTCTAATTTTAGTTAGTGAGATATATCACTATAATCATTTGAGATAAATATCATTTGCTATATGTAAAGATTTTGAATTCAATTCTTATACACCACATATTTTGGAACTATCTCTACTGTATCCTTATTATTCGTTTAATGAACTTGTTATCCGTTGATAATGATTTGGTTTATATATGTGTATATATATATATAGTTCCATCATTTGATAAGTAGAGAAGTTATTTTTTAACTGTGTTATAACCATGCTTGAAAAACTGAATTTAAACGTTTTCTTAAATAGAATATAATTTTATTTACTAAATTCTCTCAATTTTTAAAAAATGTTGGGGTTATTAGATTTTTTTTTTTTTTTTTAAATAGGGGGTTTATTAGTTTCTTTATTTAAAAAAATTAGTTGGTGCATGTTGTAAATCAAAACTAAAATATCTAACACATGTTGTAAATAACTGAGTTTACAAAAATACCCACAATATAATTTGGTAAATTTGTGTCATAAAAGAAAATTAAAGTTGATATCATAAATTTAAAATAAAATGGTTATTATCAGTTTCGGTTGGACTTGATTCATGATTCTGATCTGAAAACTATGCAAACCCTCCATATGAGTACATAAATTTATTTTTGTTAGAAAGAAGTACATAAAATCATTTTATTTTAAATGTAGGTTTGGTTTTGATTCATCACTGCGAGTTCGATTTTGGTTCTTCATTAGAATTGAAACCTGAAACAAGAACCGAAAAACATAAAACTATAAAAATAAAATTGCATATGTTTCATTTGTAATTAGATCAGGAATTGAAACAAAAAATTAATAACTCAAGCCGGAATCAGAATCGAATATTCATCTTAATCTAATTTTGATTCCAAATAAAAAAAAAAAACTGGTACATTGATTCTAGTTCCAATTCTTAATAGAAATTAATTCAGAACAAGAATAACTCATCACTCTTATGTTGCAAAATAATTGTTTCATTTTGTTATTAAAAAGAATGTTTAATATACTTTAATTGTAATATATATTATTTATTAAGTTAACTATATTATTTAAAAAAAATTATAAGAAATACAATTAGTATAATGTGAAAAAGGAAAAGTAATGAAATTTATTTTAGTATATAAAAAACCTAGGAGCAAATATTAATTTATATGATTATTTAGTGAGAATTACTCGGAAATATTTTAATTTTAGACTAATATACTTCGATTTTAACAATTAGACTATTTTTTAAAATATGGATCTTTGGGTCTAAGAGACATGTAACATAAATAATGAATGCAACATAAATATGAATGGATGTCAGGAGTTGGAGGTTCAGAGATTAGATTATCTATTTAATGAAATTTAAGGCCTAATATATGGAAAATAATAATATCCAAACTTTTTTGTGGTGACCCTAATTTAAATCATTTATTATATGGCACCCTAATTTAAATTATTTCTACTACCTGGCTGGCACGATGCAATTTATGGCTGGTGACCGGTAGATTGTCGGAAAGAAAGAAGAGGAAGGGTGCATGGTGGGCAATAGCCACCCAACTCTAAGTTTGTTTGTTTTTTTTTTTTTTTAAAAAAAAACTTGTAAATAGAGTGAGAATGGTCAAACCCTAAAGACTAGCTTGCCGTAAATAACCAGATTTAAAATTAAAAACAAATAAAGTAAATAGGGGATTAAAAATCGAAAAGAAATTAATTAATTAAAAAATTAAAATAAGCGATAGAATTTAATATTATACTGAAACAATAGGAAACAAATTCAGTTAAAGTATACCGCGGCGCGAAGTTCGATTCGATTGATCATTGATTCAATAATGGTTCTTTAATTCATATTAAGGATAAGTTATAGTCAGGAAGAATGTCGACCCAACTAATTTTAACAACCCTTAATTAACTAGTAATTCTAAGTATGACGAAAGATTTAACCGTTAATTACATTAAAAACTAGTAAAACCCTATCCAAATTAACAGAAACTACGAGTGTTCATTTAAATCTGATTATATTCTTCTTTAACATAACCTAAAAGGTTCTACCAATCAGATTATATTAATTATTACTCTATTGATCTAACCAAATTATTGCGGATTTAATTCTATTGAATAGCTATGGAAATTGCTATCAAATAAACAACAGGCCATGTTAATTCATTCAATAGAAATTACAGAAAGAATATAAATGCAATATAAATTAAGAAATTCAATTAAGTTCGACAATTTCACAATCGAAATCAAACTTGTACCTTGGTTTAAGTTTTAACTGAACAAAGAGAATTAGTCACGCATGGCTACAACAGAAAACATGATGAAAAAGATAAAAGAATTGTGAAATCAGCTGTGTTACAGAGTAAATCCCGTAACTCTAGTATTGGTGGCAATAAGTATGTATAAAAAACCCTAAAACTGACTTAAATTAGGGTTAACTAATATAATAACATGACTCACTAAAATTGATAATAAATCAATCTTTTAGGCTTTAAAACGAGCAGAAATAACCATTGAGTTCAGGCCAGCCAGCCCCTTTTAAAACAAATTGCATCTCTCGTTTTTCACTTAGTTTTGTCCACGACTAAAGATCGGATTGCCTTGTCCTTTGCATACCGAAAAATTCAGCAGTTTGTATTTTTCTCCAAAAAACTTCAATTTTACTTTTTTTCGTTCCATTTACGACGAATCCTTATACTTTTAATCACAAATAGTGTAAAATCAACACAAATATAATAATAAAAACAAGTTGGATTTGCATGCTATCACCATCCTAAATCATGTCGATTAATTATTTTTAAAGGATTTAGTGACTAATTTCTCGAGACCAACTAATTATTGGTTAACCCATACATATATGTATGGCTTGGGTGAGAATAATTTTCGTTTCCGACTAAAAAAAAATTAACCTTTGAATTTATAACAATATTTAAACTCAGTCAAATATAAATGAAAAGTGTTGCATTGGAATTTATTAAACCATAAAAAAAAATTTAACATTTAAATTTCAATTCGATCTTATAATTAATTTCATAAAACTCATTTAATTGGTCAAATGAAACCAATTTTACAAAAAATTAAACCATTACTAAAACTTAATTTCATATTCATTAAACCCTAAAAAAATTTCGAACATTTGAATTTCATAATAAATTCACAATGCTCAATCAATTGTTTATTTGAAGACAATTTTATAAAGAATTAAACCTTAAGTAAAATCTAATACATTACACCTTAGTCAATAAATTTTTTTTTTTATGTAAAATTAAAACAAAATACAAATTACACTTACTTAGCTCAAACTGTCAGATAATTGGGAACAATTGGATGGGCTGGTCGGACAGAGACGGGCGGCAGATGGTGGGATGACGGGCAGCCGAGCTATGGCCGGTGGTGTGCAAGGATGATAGAGTGAGATTTCTCTTTTCCTTTCTTTTTTCTGTTATCCACTGCTACAAAACTTCACTTATATTTTTTTTTTCTTTTTTCTAAACATAAAACAATGTTTCATTAATTTTTGTTTTTAAAATATAAAATGACGTGATTTTGTGTGTAGAAATTAAAAAAATATTTCAGAAAGACAAAAAACGACGTCGTTTTAACTTTCTTCTTTCTCGCATCGTTTCTCTCTATTTTCTACAACCAAAAGGCGCTGCTTCTTCAATTTTTCCGGGGACGGCCTCTGAGCACGGGCCCAGGCTTAGTTCCGTCATTGTTTGCCCACCGCAGTCTGGATTTTCTTTTTCAAAGTTATATGCGGTCTATGGATGTGATATCAAATAAATGTGTAAAAGTATTAATTTACATTATTGTTTAGCGTTGTGTTAGCTTACCTTTGTCTATGGAATTGCATGATATACATGCTAAATACTACTTGTCAACTTAAATTAAACCGTCCCTTATAAAGGAACATAAATATCAACAAAAATCAGGAGTTGGAGGTTAATTAAGATATTAGACTGTCTATTTAATGAAATTTAAGGAATTGGTTGCAATTTTTGAAGTTGACCTTTTTTCAATAATTTATCATATTTGAAATATTAAATATATTGAGATATAATATAAAATAAAATATAAAATTTTTGTTCCTGAATTGGTATAAGAGTTCAATAAATTTAAAGCATATTTGAAAAAAAAAAATATCACAAAATGATTTGGCACTAAACTTCTCATAACACAGAATTAAGTTTGACTTGTTACATGAAAATGAAAATAAAGTTGTGCAATATGTCGTTTTTCATCATAACAACAACACTCCAATAAGTTGATGATATCATACATTTTTTTTTATAAATATATAAAAAAAAAATAAATTATATAAAATATGAAAATTAAATGGTCTTCAAATAAGAGCAAGTCCTTGAGAAATGAGTGCATCAGCAAGAACTTGATTAGCAGCTTGAGAAGGATGAACACTGTCAAAAAACACATATTGGGTTGCATTAGAACAAGTCCCTGGTGATTTTGGATTGCACAATAACGATGTCGTTTCGACTGTTCCTGTTCCACAACATCCTCTTCTTGCTTCCGCAAAACCTGTCAAAAATACTAATTAATTTTCGTGTAATTAAATATAAAAAAATGTTAATTTTTTTTTTTTTTGATTTGTTACCATAATTTGAAGGAGATTTGACAAGGTCATAGAGTGGTTTGAAAATGTCAAAAATAACAATCTTTAGACCAGGAAGTTGCTTTTGGAGATTTGTAGAAGCTGAATTGATTTTCTTGTTGAACTGTTGAGCATCAGTGTTGATCCTGGAAACACATCCATTTTCATGGTATCCAAACAAGGTTCTTGCTGCTGGAAGACATCCTAATGGTGGAAGTGATGTTACTCCAATCTTTCTTGCTCCCAATCCATACAATTCCTGTTTAACATTTCATACCATTTCATATTATAAAAATAGTGGGAAATTACGATTTTGCTAATTATTTTTAACATAATTTAAATGAAATAAAATGATTTTTCGATCTCGCAATCATATTCTATATTATAAATCGCACAGAACATTATCTAAACCATTAATATAGGACTAATTAATAGACCTAGTAATTATTTTTTATAAATATTAAGAAAAAAAAGAGCTAGGGTTTACAATTCACAAGTCAAACCCTAATCAATGCTAAAATTGTAACATTATGTGGAGTTATTTTTATATAATTATAATTCATACGCATTATTTTTCGTCCTGTACCTATCTAAAAAATCTAAAAGTATTAAGCCAAAAAAAAAAAAAAAACCCCTCAAAGAAGCTTTAAATAAGACAAAATAAACAGCCTCTAATAGTAGAATTAGCAAAAGTTTTATACTTTAATGAAGAAATTAAGTAGTGATACGTACCTTAATAAAGCTTTGATAGGAACCCACAAGATAAGACCCATACTGATCAGGAGTATAGATTTTGTTAATATAAGGGTTAACATAATAATTCTGGAGAAAATCACTGCTTCCTGCACTTAATATGTAAATTGCATCCTTAATTATAGATGCTGATTTAGCAGAACCAGCCACTTGGGCTAATTTGCCCTTGTATTCCCTGAAGTACTGTAACTGTTGAGGCAATGAAAGTGCATGCTGCAACCATAATTAAAAACTAATTATACATTAATTAATCTTATCAAATGTAATTAACATTTTTGTTACTTTACAATTGAAAAAGAAAGAAATTTTACTTACATTTAACATTGCAGCTTTCTCATCATACCCAGATGCAGCTGAAGCAAAATTAGCACCAATAAGAAGGTTTTTTCCTGTTGCATCAGGACTCAGATATGCTGGTGCATAAGTCTTAAACCCAAGAGTTTCAGCTGCAAATAAAGAAAAAAAATTTAATCACATTTTATATATAATTAAACATATCTGTGATCTCTAATTAGTACTAACCTGTAATGTCAGTGGCTAATTTGCCATTACAGAATCTTCCAGTAGGCTTACGAGTAACAAAATCTCTACCATAAGGAGGGTAATTAGCCTTATAAATTGTTGGGAGATAGTCATTATTTCCAACATCAACAGCAGAATCACCAAATGTGATTATAGCAGGAACAAGTGTATCTTGTGCATAACCAGAGCTTAGAAAAAACCCTGCAATTGCCAAAACCAAGAAAATCTCCATTTGGGTTTGGTGGTTTAAGAGTTTTTTTTTTCCTGATCTGAGGTTGAAGATAGAGAGTAACTAGCAGAGACTTTATACAGGAAGTGACTTTAAATCTGGGAGAAGGGGAAGATGGAAGTTGAGATATGAGTGTGACTCATTAATGAGAGTTGTTCAATTGGTAGTAATGTTAGCATTCATAACAATAACATATTATTATTACAATATATTATAAATATTAAAATTTGCTAACATTTTTCAATGTTCGTCTCTATGTATAGGTCTTTCCTCTTTTTAAGAAAATTTTGTTTCTTAACCATACTTAGATGACATCGACATATATGTATACATTGATTACATCAAGTGTACAGCACAAAATGGAATACAGTACCTCTTACTTCACTATAAAATATAAGTATAAAACGACTAATCAGATTAATTTTTATTGACGTTTTTAGTTTGATTTAAGGTAAACATATTAATTATGAAAATAGTAAATTGATTTACAGAGTAGGCATAATTAATAGTAGAAAATAGAAAGTAAAGAGTGTGATTTATTAAGCATAATAAATGAGAAAACATAAGTTAGTTGGGATGATGAGATGATTTTTATAGATTAGTTGGAAATGCATGTGCGGGAGTTAATATATTGGTTTAGAGACATTAGTCAATTACAAGTCACGTGCAGCTTATTATGGAAATATTTGCATGCTATGTACGTTAATTTTTGATTGATTGGGAGTAATCCCAGTTTAGAAACTTCTAAATAGAAGTTGAAAAGAATTTTCTGTTTCCTCCAAAGATTGATTATAGTTCTTTAATTAAGTATTAAATATACGACTAATGCATGCTATTCGATTCATTATGAGGCAGATCTTAATGAAATAACAACACTTTCAGATCATTAGAGGAAGTCCAATGAAAAATGTGATTGCAAAGTTGGGAAATCTTGTTGTCCATAAGTGAAGATTCAAAGGTCCTAAAATCCGAAACCATAATAATAAATGAAATGAAAAGTAAAGGGTGCAATTAATTTGAGAGTTAAGGGTGGTTGGATTTGACGTTTACCTCATAATAATGCATAATTGACATTTGCCAGTTGGTTTTCCTCAAAACTTTCAAGCTATATGCTATAACTCTCTAATGCCTAAAAATCCCGACCTCAACTGACAACTCATTGATACATACTTTTTTAAAAAAATTTAAAAATTTAAGAATGTCGTCGACAGCAGGGTTCGAACCTGCGCGGGCGAAGCCCAACAGATTTCAAGTCTGTCTCCTTAACCACTCGGACATATCGACTTTTGTTCAAAAGTGTCATTTACATTTAATTTTACTTATTTAGGCTTCTGAATTCCTATGTCAGCTAAATAAGATATAATAAAATTTCATTTTCTTTTAATAAATTTAAAGAAAGCACATATTTACTATTTTTTAGTTAGTAATATTATTAATTCAAAAATTCTGAAATAAAAAGAGTTATATATTAACCATGAGGCTAACTTCAAGGTTAAATATAAACTTAATTGTTTGCAAAGAAGGTTCAGGATTAGTGCTTAATTATGGAAAATTACGAGGGAAAAGACAATCACATTTCTTGTTAAGGAACTTAAGCTGCATTACAGAACATCAATATGTATTTATTTATTTATTTTTTTTTTTTTTGTGAGTGAAATTACAGAACATCAATATTAATTACTCTCTGTTGGAAAATCTCATATGGCCAACATATATATATATATATATATAGGATCGCATTGACCCATTAAATTGCTTAATCTCAGTCGAATTGCTTAATCTCATCCTTTGCCCTTCCATTCTGCAACTCTGCTGATGAGCAACTTCTGTTGCCAAACATTCTTTTAATTCAGCAACTACATGGTTGATAGTCGATCTTTGAATGTATATGGTTGCTAAACATGATGATGCTATGTCGATGAATTTGCAAATGGAGTTAGTTTCAAAATTTCCTTCCAGTCTCGGATCAACGGCACTTCTTATATCACCATTTTCGATATAAGGTCTAACCCAATTAACAATATGAACTTTCTCACCAAGGTGTTTTGTTATTGCAGACTTGCCTGTAAATAGCTCCAAGAATACAATTCCAAACATCACTTCTCTCTGTAAGCCTGTTGTTTGTGTAATATCTGCAGAAAACATGAAAAATAATTATTAAGTCCCTTAATAGCCCAAAATTAGATTAAAAATTTAGATAATAAGCATATGCAGAGACTTAATTACTCGGGATCGAGATAACCGAGAGTTCCAACAACTGTAGTTGATAAATGACTTGTACTTTTTGATGGAAAAGGCTTTGATAACCCAAAATCAGCTATTTTGGCCTGCAAAACATCATTTAACAAAATGTTTGCACTCTTCACATTTCTATGTACTATAGGAGGCTTGCAACCATGGTGCAAATACTCTAGCCCTGCACAATTAGTTTTAGATCGTGTTATTTCTCGAAGTAGTATTATTACAGTCACTTCATCCTCGAACCTTGTGCTGCATCTAGTGCAATTCGCAGTCTCTCTCTCCACCTCAAAACGTCCATCGTCTCATCTGCATCCATAAACATAAACAGATGGATACCAAAGTTTTGAAAAAGTATCTTCCATTTCATCATTTTACATCATGGCCGTCACTTAGAACTGGAAGATTGAGTTGATACCTGATAGATATTGCTGTAGATTTCCATATTCCATGTACTCATAGATTATCCCGATATTAGTTGCTTCATTGCAATAGCCAATAAATGAAGTTGAATTCTTATGATGAACTCATCAAGAGATGTGCCTGTCAAGCAAGCAAATCAAAATCATATATAAATCATAACATGGCAGTCACTCACAACTAATATGACTTGACTTGAACCTGATATGTGATATAACTCGACATACTTCAGTTCGAAACTGACTTGTTCCATGATCTGATCCTGCAGAGAGCATTTTGACTGCACTTGGGTACCATCAGACAAGTAACCATGGTAAAATGTTCCATATCCTCCTTTTCCAATAACTGTGTTGAAGTTGTAATTCTTACAATCTCAGTGTAACTATATTGTTTGTTGTCTGACTTAAAGAATGTCTTTCCTTCTTTCTTGGAATTGATAAAACTCCCTGAAACTTCATAGAACATTCCAAAAATTCGTTATTATGGGTATAATAATTACAAATATAATGCTAAAATAGTGACTAACGAGGCACAGTATGCAGATTATTTTGATTCACCTTTTCTTCTTTTGACTCTCCATATGATGATTGATGCCATCAGGATTAGGACAAATGGAACAATAGTTGCCACAAGTGGAACTACAATATTATGTTTCTCTTCTTTTGCATGGGGGTGACAGACATATTCCCGGATTCCCATTTAATCTATCATTAAATTGATCATTTGCAATTAGACAAAATGATTCTTGTGATATATGAAAGGAACCATTGACTACGGTCTCCTACACAAAACAGGTAAAGATTGGAAAGTAGTTGGGTATTGTGATATTGACTATGTCGGTGATCATGATACAAGAAGATCAACTACTGGATGTGTGTTCAAACTGGGATTACAAGCAGTCTCTTGGTGTAGCAAAAGACAACCGACAATTTCACTATCAATGACAGAAGCAGAGTACCGAGCAGCAGCAATGGCAGCTCAGGAAAGTGCATGGCTAACACGATTACTGAAGGATCTAAATCAGTCCATGTAGTATGCCATTTCACTACATTCTGATAATCAGTCCGCAATAAAGTTTGTGGAGAATCCTGTGTTCCATGCTAGAACCAAGCACGTGGAGGAGCATTATTGTTATGTGCGAGAGAAAAGGCCTAATTTTAAATATGCCCTTCAACTTTACTAATTTTTTCCTGTGGCATCCTATTTTTTTAGTAGCTTCATCCTTCTGAATATGAGAATTAAATTATTAGCTCAAATAGATTGAGGTACTTATGCTTTAATTGATTTTCTTGTTGTGGAATGAAGAGATAGAGGATAACAACCATGCTTATAGAAAAAAAAGAAGATACACAACCATAGATAGCCTACTGCTCTAAGAAGAGCTATTCCAAATGAGTATAATATCAAATATTGTATAGAAAATTAGATATTCATCATCAAGATGAATACTACCTTGGACTTAGAAACATGTCGGAGTCCGTTAAAGACATCATTTCAAGTGAATAGCTTGATCTTTCCCTATCTCCCTTCCTTGAATACCTTGCATACATCACCATAGCCAAACAATCTTTTAGCTCACCTAATACATAACCCATATCTGGTCTTTGGTTTGAATCATTCAGTATACATCTCAAGGCTATTTCCAAAAATTTCTTAGCAGAATTGTTCTCGAATTGCTCTTGTAGCCTGTAATCTACAATGCTTTGAATATCATCACCTCTTTCAATAATTGATCGAACCCATTGTTGTATCTGAATAATGTCACCGCTCATATCTGATCTTCTTAGTGCAGGCTGACCCGTTATCAGCTCTAGCAGAATGATTCCAAAGCTGTACACGTCACTTCTCTGGCTAAAGTTTCCAGAAAGTAAGGCACTGTTTTAAAAATCAGAATAAAGACGTATCAATAATTAATTTACATATTTGCTTGATATTTTCAAATGTGTAATAGCTTGTTTTTAAAATTTATGAGTTACTTACTCAGGATCCATGTAACCGTAGGTGCCTGCAGGGCGAGTTGATACATGTGAACCGCTTTCATTTGCAAAAGCTCTGGATAGGCCAAAATCAGCAATCTTTGCTTGCCATTTTTCATTTAACAAGATGTTGGAAGTCTTTAAATCCCTGTGTATTATAGGCGGTTTGCAGGAATTGTGTAGATAATCCAATCCTGCAACTCAATTGAGCCATTGATTAGTGTTATGCAACAACAAATCAATTCATTAAAAAAAAGTTATTATGTAGTCGATCAGCCTTCCAACCATATGCTGTATCAGTAGCTATTTGAAGCCTCTCCTCCCAATTTAAAATGGTTTCGCTTGCCTCTGCGATTAAAATTAAAATTTGGCAAATGAACTAAAGGATAAATTATCCATGAATGGCAGAATCAAAACAGAAAAAATAATGATCTTATGCAGTTGTAGAAAGATAGAGAGAATAGAGTCTTACCTGATAAAAGGTCATTTAAGTTTCCATTAACCATATACTCATAAATGAGTGCTTTATTAGAAGGGTCATCGCAGTAGCCAATTAGGGAGACCAAGTTCCTGTGATGAACAATCATCAAGAGTTCTACCTGCAAGAGTCAAATTTCCATTTTAGCATAACTAGTCCAAAATTGATTAAGTAATTATGTGTTTTTATCTGACCTCGGCTTGAAATTCCTTATAACCTTGCCTTGAATATTGAGAGAGCAACTTCACTGCAACTTGAGTGTTATCTTTTAGAGTGCCAAAGTAAACTTTTCCGAACCCCCCTTCTCCAATGATAGTTTTAAAGTTATCAGTAATGTCAACAATCTCTGCATAACTAAAGCTACGATTCTTTGATATTATCGATGACCACTTCTCTGATTGTGATGTTTCTGGAAGCATATCAAAGTATATGGTTTGTTAGAAATATGTTTCGGCGAAGCTGATCACAATTATAAATTGCATAATACCTCTTCTTTTTTTCATTTTGCAAAAGATAACCATACTGCTAAACAAAAGAAACACTGAAACTGCTATGACTGATGCAACGACGGGGACAAGAAAACTTCTCTTTTTTTTAGCACAGGAATCTGTCTGGCATGACTTTGGATATCCATCGAAGCTGAACAAATAATATCATCAATTACAGTGCATCAATTTTTTCATAAAGACGAGGAATTTGAAAATACCTCAGCTGCAATATTCCATTTTTAGATTTTTCTAAAAGAGACTGAGGAACTGAACCTGTGAGCTTGTTTCCAGTTAAGTTCCTGGAACAAGTATCAAATGAATCAGAACTATATTTTAAACATGCTGCAATTTCTCCAGGCACTCTCAAAGCTAATTGCACTTACAAGCTAGTTAAATTTGGCAATTGTGCTAAAAATTCTGGCACTTCTCCGATCAGTTCATTATACGATATATCTCTAAACAAAAGGAAAGAAATTGCTAATTAGGGAAATATGATACATGGGAACTATTACATATCAATTAATACTTACAAGGTCTGGATTGCTTTGAGTTTGGAGAATGATAGAGAAATATTTCCAGACAGGTTACTTGAACTCAGGTCCCTGCTCATAACTCATCCAGTAACCAAAAATCCAAAATGCATTGTCATGAAAATAAATATATAAACATCACAAGGATGAATTTAAATTTGCACTTACAGAGATGTAATACGAGGAAGGTTATTTTCGTAGCTGCAGCTCAAGACAGTCCATCTAAGATCTTTAGGCAAACATGGATCTCCTTGCCAGATGTCATCTTTATCAATCTTGTATGTTTGCTTAATTGCCATTATAGCATCAACTGTATGCATATGATCATTTCATAATCATAACACAAAACTAATCGTGGGAAGTATCAGATGTTTTGATAGAAAATTGAAGCATACCATCTGTTGATTCTGTTGGCAATTCAGGAAATGTATACAGTGCAAAAATCTCAAAGGCATTAAGTATAGGTGGAAGCTCAGATCTAGTAGTTGAATTAAGAGAAAATCCAACAATTCCTTGAATAGGCGATATGTTAGAACATATGGTGAGCAGCTTCAAGTATTCAGGAGTAATAGGTCCTATATTAACACCATTCAAATTGATAGTGAATTCCCTTGTTTTGCCTTTTTCAATCTGTACAATTTCTGCAAAGTATAAACAGACATAGTATTCTTGACTATCTGCAAAAGCGTATTTCAATGATTGGAGAGGACTTGGCGGTTGGGCTGCACTTTTCATCACTTCAACAGGTATTGCAAATGAACTGTTGCTTCCCCTGACATCAATTTCTGATGTAGTGTTGATTGGAATCCAATTATTACATGTGTCACAATCTTGCCACATGCGATCGTATGCATCATCCTTGTACCTGAAAACCAACCTGTGAACACCTGCACTATCTGAAGATTGTAAACTGACAAGTACTAGTATTTACCTGACTTCATAAGTGTTTCTTGAAAGATTAAAATCATAACCCCAACGAGATGAGATTGTCGAATCAGTTCTATAAATGGAATCATTCAAAAGCCGAAGCTCCAATGTTGTAATGAAAGGTATTCCACCACCAGTATTAACAAGGCATACTTGAATAGAATCCATTAAAGAATAATAGATAATCTCATGCCCAACCCAATCTGATGCATCTGCAAACTGCACTGTTGCCCAGTAGTGTACTCCAATATAAAAGTCAAATCTTGGAATTTGATTCCGAGAATCATAATTTCCATACTGGAAGATCGTCCTAATCAAGTAATTATGGTTTTTGCCTTGTTTAGGTTGTAGCGTGTAACAATTCCTTTTTCCTTTTGGAAAATACCTTACATTCTGAGACCTTCTTCCTAAAAATGGTACTTTTGCATCATATTCTGATGATATGCGGCCATTTTCACCTGTGCTTATAAAACCTCTATCAGACTTGAAAAATATCCCTGTTTCTTCATCTTCATAATCTTCATCAACGCCACAATCAATACTTATGAAACCTTTTCAATTAAACAAATTAAACCCAAATCAGAAAAGCAGCAGAATCATCAGTAAAAGGTGATCTCAACTCAAATTATGGACTTGTGTTTGTACCTGGATTACCAGAAGCAGCCGACACTGGAAGCCATAGTTGGGTAACTAAAAGCAGCAGTTGCCATTTCCAGATCCCCATGTTTTGGATTTTCCAGATGCCTTAGTTGCTTAAATGTACAGGTCTCTTTATGATTAATTTTCTTCGTTTCACACAGAAATTGTCAACAAAGCATTTGAAATGCTTAAATTGAGAGTCTAAGATCTCCTTGGACAAATGCTCAGAATTGAAAGTCTGCTTTAACACTCATTTTCATTGAAATTAGTGGACAAAAATGTGTGGTTGGAAAATGTATGTGGGTTTTTACCCATGATAGTAACAGCTACAGGACTTAATTAATTTAAGACTCGTTTGTTGAAATTCCAAATCAACAACCCACCAAGAACTTGTCCAAAATTCATATTATGAGCATCTATGAAAACTGATAATAAACTCCTTTTTGATACTAACTCCCTCAAAATTAGTTGTAAACTTTATGTAAATTTGATCTTTATAGCAAACTGGATTGTAACAAATTGTGTACTAAAATTTTAACTTGATCAATTTTAATTTTTGTTTTATTCATTTTTTAATTTTTTTTTCACTTATTATAAGTGCGTTGTAATCAATTATGTCGAATGTAAGTTGATAGAATCTGATTATAAACCGGTTGCAAACTTAATAGGCAGTTGGATTACATAGTCATGTTTTGTAACTATGTTGTTATTACTAATTGGGAAAATTACAATTTTCCATTTTCATTTAATTTACATTTTTGTCGCAGTATATTTGAAAATAGATTTTTTTTCTATGTTTTACAAAAATATACTATTTTATTATTTTTCGCCAAGAACGGTTATGTAAATTAATAAGTTATGTCTTATCTGAATAATTTTTTTATCTAATTATAAATATGATTGAAAATACTAAAAAATCAATTAATTAATTGAACGGTATTTTAACATTTACACTCTTATTCAAATTCAAAATTATAAAAAAGTTATTTATAATTTTAATTTATCATTATTATTTGCTACAATAAACTATTGTAAAAATACAATCAATTCAATTTTGAAAAAAAATTTATGGTTCCAAAATGAAAAGTTTAGATATTTTTAGAAAAGGAATGAAACTTTTAAATACCATTAAATGAGAATCTCCAAAATTTAGATACCGGAGTTAAAAATTATCACCGGACAAAAAAAGAGGAGAGACAGCCAAAAGAGCCATTTCTGTCCAAAAAATGGCAATCACTGGAAGACAAATAAATTTTTTGACAATAGAAGCAGTTGGAGTTAATTATGAGCTATACTAATTGTAAACCGGCAACCAGATGATTTATCACAAGGGTCCACCAAATGTACTACTATTTACAGGTTGCACCATTGAAAGTTGACTGCAACTTGAGGATCTTATTTTCAAAATATTAACATTCAAATTAAAACGAAAACAAGAGAGAACATATTATTCAAGCACAAAGCCTCTTATAAATAAAATTATAGGAAAATAGTGTTTCCATTTATTAAAGTGAGCCCAAAGAACACACATTCATGAATTATTAGTAATTATAGATGGAAAAATGGAAAAAATTACAAACATTAAACATAAAATATGCATTTTTTTTATTATAAAAAAATAGACTAATTATTTTGGAAGAGGAGGGAGCAATTGAATCTGAAATGATATAATATAAAGAATAATAATAACATTCTGATTGAAATGGTCAATAATAATTATGAATGTAAAGACATGTAACAGTCGCAATTTAAAGCATTTCAGCTCCTTTTATTATAGAGTTGAAAACTTCTAAGGGAAAAAGCAAAACAAGTCCATGTGTACCTGCAAGTTGCAGCTACTTGTTTTTGCTATTCAACTATGGCTAATCTTTGTTCCACTATCGGCTACTTCTGGTAATCCAGGTGAGAACACATGTCAATATTTGATATCGCATATACTGTTGAATTCTGCATTCATTTTCTCTGATATCGGGTTTTTTTTTTTTACGTTTCATAAGTATTGACTGCGGAGTGGATGAAGATTATGAAGATGAAGAAACAGGTATACTTTACAAGGATGGAGATTTTATAGCACAGGAGAAAAGGGGCACATATCACCTGAATATTACACATTACAAGTTCCATTTTTTGGAAGAAGGGCTCAGAATCTAAGGTATTTTCCAAAAGGAAGAAAGAATTGCTACACGCTGCAACCTACACAAGGCAAAAATCATAATTACCTAATTAGGACATTCTTCAAGTATGGAAATTATGATTCCAAGAATCAAACTCCGAGATTTGACTTTTACGTCGGAGTGTACTACTGGGGGACAGTAGAACTTTCAGATGCATCAGAATGGACAAGCTATGAGATTATCAATTTTTCTTTAACTGATGCTATTTATGTATGCCTAGTTAATACTGGCGGTGGAACACCTTTCATTTCAGCTTTGGAGCTTCAGCTTTTGAATGATGCCATTTATAGAACTGAGTCCAGAACCTTAGGTCGTTGGGGTTATGATATTGGTATTTCTGCAAATACTTATGTTAGGTAAATACTACAAGTTCTTCATTTACATGTAAGTTCTTGGAAATAAATCTGCTTATTGTCAGAGACCGGATGATGTATTAATTACTTAATTTTCTGGGTTTTCAGGTACAAGGATGATGGGTACGATCGCATGTGGCAAGATTGTGACATTTTAATGACTGGATTTTGATCAACACAACATCGGAAATTGATGTTCAGGGAAGCAAGAGTTCCTTTGGAATACCTGTTGAAGTGATGAGAAATGCAGCTCAGCCGCCAAGTCCCCTCAGATTATTGAATTACTCTTTTTCAGATAGTCAAAATTACTGTGTGTTTCACTTTGCAGAAACTGTACGGATTCCTCAAGGTCGATGGAGAGAATTCACTATCAATATGAATGGTTTTAATATAGGACCTATTACTCCTGAATACTTGAAGCTCCTCACCATTTGTTCTCCTGTATCACCAATTCAAGGAGTTCAATTTTCTCTAAAATCAACCATGAGGTCTGACCTTCCACCTATACTTAATGCCTTTGAAATTTTCGGAGTATATATGCTTCCTGAACTACCTACAGAATCAATTGGATGGTATGCTTCACTTTTCCCTCTATCTAAAATCCACAGTATCTTTTCCATGACTAATCTTGTGATTTACTTCTGTTCATATGAAGTTGATGCTATGATGGCGATTAAGCATAAAGATGACAACTGGCAAGGAGACCCTTGTATGCCTAGAGATTTTACTTGGACTGGCTTGAAATGCAGATACGAAAATAACCTTCCCCGGATCATCAGTTTGTGAGTGAAATTTTGATGTAATGAACAGGCAATAGTGTTTTTTTGTAGTTTCATTCATGTAAATACCTTTATGTTGTCCACAGAGATCTCAGTTCATGTAAATTGTCCGGAAAGATTTCTTTATTATTCTTAAACGTTAAAGCAATCCAGTCCTTGTAAGTATTAAATTGACTAGTAAAAGATTCTTTTTTTCTTGTCTTTAGGGGTTTATCGTATAATGAACTGAATGGAGAAGTGCCAGAATTTTTAGCACAATTGCCAAATTTAATATCTTGTAAGTTATGCTAGCTTTGCTGCTGATTCCACAAAAAATATAAAAAAAGTTCAATATAAGTGCCCTGCTGATATAATTCATGCACTTGTGCCAGGAATTTAACTGGAAACAAGCTTACAGGTTCAGTTCCTCGGTCTCTTCTGCAAATATCTAACGATGGAATGTTGCAGCTGAGGTTTGTTCAACTTACCTTTATGAAAAAACTGGTGCACTGTCGAAACAATTCTGATAGAAATACATAACAATTCTGCAATTTTTTTATACTAATTTTGGATTAGTTATCTTAAAATACACAATTGTCGTGCATTACAGGCGAAACTCTTGATGATTGTTCATCAAAGAAACTCGGTTTCCCTAATAGGATAGTGTGATGACCAGCATAATAAAAGCACTGATATATGAATATATGGTTAATGGAAATTTAAAGGAGCAGTTATCAGGTAGCCACCACCATGCAAAATTCTACTGTACATCTCATTTTCCTTATGACAACACCAAAGCATTCATTGCAGGGGAAAGTGAAGTTCTTTTAAATTGGGAAGAAAGACTTCAAATTGCAATAGATGCAGCATATGGTTTGAAGCTGATCCATTACACTACATTTCCCTTTTTCCATTGGTCGATATCTATTTTTGTGTTCCATTATGCTAATCATTGATTCGCAGGATTAGAGTATCTGCATAATGGCTGCAAGCCGCCTATAATCCACAGGGATTTAAAGACTTCAAACATCTTACTAAATGAAAGGTTTCAAGCAAAGATTGCTGATTTTGGTCAATCCAGAGCTTTCAGAAGGGAAAGTGGTTCCCATGCAACGACAAGCCCTGCTGGCACCTATGGTTACCTGGATCCTGAGTAAGTTTTTAATCTTAAAATCAAGTTTCTCATTCTAAAATTTTGAAATTAATCAAAACAAAATGGAATTTCAACTAATATTTTCTCACTATTCTGATATTTAAAATAGGGCCCAACTCTTTGGAAACTTTAACAGGAGGAGCGATGAAAACAAATGTGACTGGGGACATTATTCCGATACAACAGCGGGTTAGATCAATTCTTGAAAGAGGTGATATTCAAAGCATTGTGGATTACAGGCTACAAGCGCCATATGAGAGTAGCTCTGCATGGAAATTTGTAGAAATAGCCTTGAGTTGTGCACTAAATGATCCAAACCAAAGGCCAGACATGAGTTATGTGTTAGCTGAACTAAAGGAATGTTTGGCTATGGTTATTCTGGAAAAGGGAGACAAGCATAGAACAGGCAATTCACCTGTTATCGCTGCCCCATATTTTTGAATAGTGTTATCTTTCCAATTCTACTCCCAAATAATGATTTATCATATAAGACCAATTGGATTATAATTTAAAAGAAAAAATCAAAATTTGTAAAAATGATATCTCAGAGTTTATGCATTACATAAGAAATAAATTTTTACAATAAGAAAATTTTTTAATAGTAGTAATAAAAAAAATTTTTGACGATCAAATATTTAATATATCACAAAAAAAAAAAAAATAGAATTTTAGGATGAATTTAAAGAATTCATAAATTTATTACAAAAATATATTTTCGATTTTTAGTAAAATTATCAAAATATTTTATTAGCAAAATAATTAGTAAGGTGTAAATTATATCCCATTGCAAAAGAAAATACAATTACACTTATGTATTGGAGATTTAATTTTAATTTTAATTTTTTAAGAATTATGTGTGGTCTATAATTCATATTTCACATATATTGTGGCATATTTGGTTCAAAAAGTTATTAATTTACATGAATAATAATTTTTTTAACGGAAAATTAAGTTTTTCTTTTAGTTATGGTGGTTTTGATTGATGGTGGTGGTCGATGTTAGTGGAAATGAAGGCACTGAGTTTCTTCCTGATTCTGTAACTCAACTCCAAAATCTGCAATGTCTGATTGTAGCAAACTGTAAAAGACTTAAAGAGCTGCCCAAAAATACAAAGAAGTTGATAAACCTCAAGCATCTTTACAATGGTGGATGTGTGTGTTTGACTCATATGCCACGTGGGCTTGGTCAACTAACTTCCCTTCAAATGTTAGAAATGTTTGTAGTGTCAAAAGATAGCAAAAGCGGTGGACTGGATGAACTGCGCCATTTGAACAACTTGAAGAGATACTTGCAAATCTGCAATCTGCAATATGTGAAAAAAGTAAAATCTGAATTTGAGGCAGCCAATTTGAAGGAGAAGCAACACCTTCAGTCCTTGGAATTAAATTGGAAATTTGGTGATGACCATGAGTGTGATCCACAGAATGAAAAAGAAGAAATATCATTAGAAGAACTTCAGTCTCACAAAAATCTAAAATGGTTGATGGTGTTTGGGCGTGGAAAATTGAAGTTTCCAAATTGGGTTTCTTTCCTCTCTAATTTGGTGGAACTTGATATTAATAACTGCAAGCACTGCTCCATTTTCCCGCCTTTAGACGAGTTTCCTTCTCTCAAACGTGTGGCGATCAAGAATTGTACAGATTTAATTATTTAAGAGATACACTCGTTGACTCTAAATATTTATCCAACTAATTAACTTTAATGGACTTTGACTTGACCAGGCCAAGTTGGCTTTTGTTGCGTGTCATTAATTTGCTTTCAGTTATTTTAATTTCTGGTATTATATCCATATTATGTTGTTCCACTTTCGCTTTGCTAAATATAAATTTGGAAAATCATTCTCCTTTTCATCTAATTGTTAAAATATGAGAATTCAATTTTTAACACATAAATCCTGGATAAACAAGACTAATATTTATTTTATAATTAAGCCCCTATTTTACTTGATATATATGCATAATATCAAGAGAGGTTCTATATTAACTTATTATTTAGCCTAAGTTAAAGGCTAAAATGACACAATAAAAGGCTTCAAGGAGAGTCAGAAGTTAACGACGATGTAAGTGGACCACCAGCACTAGGACAGCACCGGCAACAGGTGCGCGTGGACCGTGCAGGCTCGCAACAGAGACAGGCGGGACAAATGGGTGACCTTGTTCTTGTTTGAAGGAGATCTGCAACATTAATAGTAACTAGTTCAGATATATCTAAATAGAATAAACAGTACACCCTCTTTTCACTTCAAAGTTTATCAATAAAAACGTAGAATAGTAGCACTTCTTTACGATAATTTAAGTACCTCGATTGCTAAGTCGAGCTGCTTCGCTTGGTATAGCTGGAGACAGTACCATGGCGAACACCAAAAAAATCAACAAAATTGATTTGAGAGAGTTAGTTGCCATTGCTAAAATTTAGGTTAGATATGATGTATTTTATACATGTGAATGGGTATTTATAGATTTTACAATGGGTTGTGTATGTTTATCAAAGTAAAGAAATGCTTGACATCTGCAGTTTTCTTTGACTTTCTATGTTTCGTGGCATCATCTACAAGTTTCTTTTAATGCAAATTGTTGACCTTGCAGCTTATAATATAATCTAAGTAAATTTCTATAACGTAAGATAATTAGATATTTAATCAAAATTTAAGTAATTATTTTACAGAAACAGTCTTTTATTCTATTTGATCGAGGAGTTCATTGAACTTGCAGATTTAGAATGGTTAAGAAAACTTTTCTGTCCCAATAGTTTTGTCCGACTTAAATTATATATATATATATTTGAAGCTGATAGAGAAAGAAAATTAATAGGTTGTGTGGCTTGTGTTTCCTGATGCGTCACTTATCGCAGTTTTAAGGAGTGCATGAAATGAAGAGTTGGTGCTTTGGGCAATTCCTAATCAACGACACGTCAGAAAGATTAGGTCAGCGGTCAAACGAATCTCGTTTTGACGTGTAGTAGAGTTGAACGACAATGTGTCGGATGGTATGGTAGGAAACACATTCGGACTTCGGATGTTTAGGCCCAGAAAATTGAAGTCGTTTACAAGCCCAATTTTGTCCAAATAAAATAAACTTGTTCGAGGTTAGGAATAAAGGGGTGAGTTCAAAGTTGAGTTTTCGAGATGGAGTCAACCACATACCATGTAATTTTGTTAATCATTTTACTTATTACGGATGTTCTAGAATATAGAAATTTCGAATTCGACGTGAAATAAACTCTTAACTCTTGTTTAATATTATAGGAATGCTATTTTGTAGTCTATAATGTTATTTAATACGTTAGCCTTCTATAAAAAAAAGTCAATTACTTGTTTGTGAATTTGGCACCATATATAAATATTAATAAAAAAAATTAATAAAACGGCTTGTTTGTGAATTCGGCGTCGTACATAAATACTAGCGTTTCTTAAGCATACAACCAGGTCGCCTTGATACATAAGCATAAGTTTGAGTCTTAAATTTAAATTTATTAAGCTGAGCCAATTGAGTTGGAGATTAACTGTTTCCTTCTTATCATGAGTCTAGTCAAGCAAGAGTCCGATTAAAACTTATAGTTCACCTATACCTCCATGTGAGAAAATATAAAAAATGTGTATATTTATCAATAAATAGTCCATATAACTTTGATTTGAAAGAACAAACTATAGAACCTGCAAAGTAATGAACTTAATTTGTATTCATAAGTGATGCAATTTGTGTTACAAAATAGGTATCTCTGACATTGATTTGGCCAATAGGAGAAACTCTTTTATTTGAACAATCAGAAGGTGAAAAAATATATAGGCCTGTATATAACGATGGGAAGACATTATTGTTTGTATGAGAATAGTTCTCAACACCCACATTTGCAGCATCCACCTGGTGGTGGAGGTCCGCAACAGCCAACACAGAGTGGACATGCAACCCCTGATCCAAAACCTACATTAATTATCAATTTAATTAATAGTTTAATTAGTCTATTTACATTTTAACAAAGCTATAAAAATAGATAGACGGGTTGTACCTGGAGTATGGGTTCCATTTTTAGGGCGAAATGATCGAGTTGCATCACATGGTGCCGTGAAATATATCACGAACGAGAAAGCAAGAAGAAGAGCCAGTATTATCAATCTTGCATTGGTGCCTGCCATTTTTAATTGCCAAAAACAAATTAAATTAGATTATATTTCTTCAATGAAATGATCCTCTTTATTTATATATACACTTAGACCATCAAACACGTAATTCAAGATATGTTTGTTTTCTTTATTTTAAGGGGAAATTACATAGCTTTTAAGTAGTAATTGCTTGGAATTAGACTTTGAATTTGATTAGCATTCACTTTAGGTGTAGATTATAAAAGACTTCCACCACTTTGGAGACCAGAGTCAGCGGTCTTTTTGCAACCGGGTATTTCATTTGCTTGCATTATATACATATGGAAATTCTATTGAATTTTTTATTTTTATTTTTATTCTGACTGGATAAATTCTATTAAACAAAGTATAGTTGGTTTTGAAAAATGTCAAACCTGCTTTATTAAAGATTTGATTGTTTATGAAGTTTGAGTTGGTTGTTTGATTATACTTTGAATTATTGTTAGTTGTAGAAAGTGACTAGTTTGTTTGTTTTCTTTTATTAGGATCGTTCGTGGTATTGTACGAATAAGGTTTTGTGTTTAGTGGATTCAGGAAAAAGAAAACAAGGAAAAATTTAATTTTTTTCCCGGAACATAGTGAGATTATTATTATTATTATTATTATTATTATTATTATTATTATTATTATTATTATTATTATTATTATTATTATTATTATTATTATTATTATTATTATTATTATTATTATTATTATTATTATTATTCTTATTATTATTATTATATTTGAT
>CANUEY010563947.1:0-14686 GCA_948099555.1 Croton setiger
TTTAACCGTTGACTAACGGTCAAAGGACCTCAGAGTACAATTTCCAAAAGTTAGGGACTATTTGATACAATTTTAGAAATAGAGGGACCTACGAGTCTATTAGGCCAAATCTCAGGGACCCAATAGTAATTACCCCTTAAAACAATCATGCAAAATTACCAAAAAGTCCCCTAGGTTATAGAAAATTATGAAATGGTCACTATACTTTTTAAAAATTACTAAATAGCCCCTAAAACATGCAAAACTCCTAAAACAAACCATTGAGAAAATTAAAAATACAAAACAATCTTTAATATTCAAAATTGCAAAAACAAGACATAAAACATGTAAAAATCATAAAACAGTCCCTATACAAACCAAACCAAACCAAACAGTTCCTACTTGTATAAAACTACCCAAATAGTCCACAAACTTGCATAATTTTCACAAAACAGTTCCTAAACAAACCAAGATTACAAAACAGTCCCTACATGTATAAAACTCCCCTATCAGTCTGCAAAAATGCATAATTTCATAAAATAATCCCACAAAACAGGACTGGTGAGATGGAAATGGAGCTTAGAGGCTGGAATAATGCAGGCCAAGATGCAACAACCAGTTTTCAAGTAAAAACGGTGCAAACTGGATTGGTGAAACTATTTTATAACCAGATTATACTCATTTGGATCCAAGATCATACATTTAACACAAGGCAGCAATACAGATATAGACATTTTGACGACAGAAATGAATTGGATAGCAGCAGCATATATCATAGATTGGAAGCAAAATGGACAAGAAGATGCTGTATATATTCCAGAGATAGAGACTTAAATAAAGAAAGTAGACTAAAAAAAGCAAATTTGCAAGGTAAAGATTTGACAGCAGCAGCAGTTTAAATCCCTTTTCAAACAGCAGCATTTTTAAATAAAGTTAAGACTTGAAACAGTAACAACATCAGTTTTGAAAAGATCCATACAAGTATCAATATTTAAATTTCTCTAAACAGTAACATGATGGTTGAAAAAGTTGAACATTAATAACTTAACATGAACTAGAAATAGACTGAAAATGAGGAAGTAACATGATAGTCTTATTAAATATTTTAAATATAGTAAATATATGTTGAAAGTTGAAATTCAAACGAAATAAAAATATTTTTAAAATATTATTAATATGATAAAAGAAAAATAAATATTAAGTCATACATTTCATGTCATATGAACTATAAATGAAGAAAATTAAAGGTTTAATATTGAATTATATAGGACCAGCGATATAGGAAGGGAGCGAGGGAAGCAACCTGAGATTTGATTTCAGTCCTGATTTTGAGGTAAGCATAAATTTTAAAAATGTTAATTGAAATGATTTGTTATTGTGATATTAACTATCTGTTGGATCGGTACTGAAACCCGATTTATTGATTGTTTGTTGGATCGGTACTGAAGTTTGATTAAGTGATTATATTGGAATTGATGATTTGTTGAATCGGTACTAAAGTATGATCATTTGATTATATTGAAATTTAGATGATGATGATGATACATATGATTATATAGATGTCATACAAAAGCATTTATACAAAACTTAATAAAGGAGTTGTGGCTATCTTGACTTGTATTTGCAAAATTTCACAGGCGAGACCTATGGATCATTATATGTTTTTACAGGCAGGACCTACGGGTCGACATAAGATTTTATAAATGAACTTTTGGATCATACATGAACTTGATACTGGCCAGCGATATAGTAGTTTATATTTGCTGAGTATGCGACTTAACCAAATCGCAATTTATGTTTCAGGTTTTTGACTGCTACGATGGAGTCAATTCATAGCGTGAAGTGTAGCACTTCACACTTGTTTAACACAGGTCGGTAAGCTGAAACTTAGTACCTCTTTTCCTTATTATTACATCCACCTGTATAGTTGTTTTTATTAGGTTTATGTTAAATAATATATATATATATATATATATTTTCTTTTGCATACAACAAAATAATGAACTCTATAATATATTATCTTCTCTTAACATTAAGTTCAAATCTTCCTAAAGGTGTTTGAAAAAATTAGCAAACCAACTCATAGAATTAGAAAGCATCATTACAAACTAAAATCAATTGCTTCATTTTTAAAATGATTAGGAATTAAATCAATATAATTTTTAATAACTTTAAAGATACTAAAAATAATAATTTTGCACTCTCAAATATTTTTTTTAATTTAAGTTTAGTGTTGTCATGACTCAATTCGAATTAGTCGGATTAGTTCAAATGATTAGATTAAATTTTTGTATTAATGAGAATACAAATTATTAACAATATTTACATTTCCTATCATACAAATTTGTCCATTTTATGATACAATATTTAATAATTACAGTAAAGATAGAAAATGAAAAAGGAAAAAAAAATTAAATAGAGAAAAGAAATGGAAAGGATGGCAACTTACCAATCCCTTTTCCTTCATGCAGTATAAAACATATATACATGTGCTACTATTATATACTCCGAAGTAGTAAATTGTTTGGTTGTTAAGTTGAAAAAACTTTTGGCAGAAGATTCTTCTGTAAGCACTCTAAGAACAATCCCCATTCATCTTCACTCATATCCCCAACAGAAATTCCTTGTTTCTTAATATCCCAATCTTCTCTGTTGATCCCTGACTTCGCGTATTTGTTGTGAATATAATCACACCTGGTTTCCTCGTATAGCGATGATGAATCGTGCAACCTAGGCATCGATCTTACAGACGAAAACCTTGGAGTTCTAGGCTTGCTGTTATGAGGGCATTGTAAGAGCTGAGGGAGATTCATAACCTCTTCGTGAGCATTTTGTCCTATTCCAACATCAAAATCGAATTCGAATATGTCAGCATCTTCTTCCTTTTCCTCTATTACACTAGTTTTCTTCTCATTATTCTTTTCGCCATAATCATTACAAGTATTAACCACACATGCCTTTGCTTTTGCACAAAGATTTTCCAGCACACTCAGATTGTCCTCTCGGTTGCACAACTCCCGAGTCATCATTTTTCCTATATCAGCCAAACAAAGCCCATGAGAGGCGCCTTGCTTGAGAAAAATGGTGCAAATTATAAGAACACGGATCGATGATTCCCTTAGGGAAGGAAGCTCTGTCCTTAATAGTTGTGCATCTTTGTAAGGATCAAGATTAAATATGTATTCAAGTTCATTCTCTGAAAAGGGAATTGAGGCTTGAGGCCAATGCAACCATTCAAAATAAGGATCATCAAGCCATTCTGGTAGGCAAAGTCCATGATCTATAGGCACAAGCTTAGCTACTCTAGTTGGGTGATTATCCTGTTCATCATTTTTCTTCTTTTTGACAAGTATATTTCCAGCATGCCTATCAAGATTCAAGAGTCGGATATCAAATATTCCAATCCGATGGACCGAAGTGATTGGGAAGACAGAAGGGCCTAATTCCCCTGCATCAAAATCATGATGTACAAATTGTTGGAGAGAGGCAATCTTATGAACATGGAGTCCAACGGGATTGCAAATTTTAACGAGGGCTGTCGGAGGAACACCAGCAAAACCACCATGGTCAAGAAGATAAGCAGCTAATTCACGGATTCCAGTTCCACCCACTCGAATAGAATGTTTCATTAATCCACCATAACCTTTTAAACTGTTTGGTGTTAAAGCTTCTTCATCAATAGGCTTTGCTATAGCAATATTATCGCCATTTTTGCTTCGCAGCAAGTAAGCGCCACCTAGTCCACTCGACAAAGGCAATAGATTAATACCGGAAGCCATAGCTATGGCGGCCTCAACAACCAACGCTCGGAGTCTAGGACAACCATGGCCACCTATAATCTCAACTCTTGGATTGCCTTCATCAAGCTGTTGTTGGGAGCGAGTGGCTAGGGGAAAGCAGGGAGTGGAGAAGCTTCTATGAATGTTGGCAACTTCAAATGCTTGTTTTAAGGAGTGGGTAAGTTCGAAAAGGGTGTAATCCAATTGAGTTAGAGATTGGAGTTTGCATCTCTGAGATCGGTTAAATGGCTTGAATCCATAAAGTTGATCAATGACGAGCGCCATTTTTTATTCAAGAATGAAACTCTTGCATACCAAAAGGGCACTTCTTCTTAGACAATCCCTTGAGGTCTAATTTTCCACAGGAGTTTAGATATGACATTTCTACAAACAATAAATATGCATATTATAAAAAATTAATTTGATGGCATATTATATAAATAATAAAGAGAAATTTACATTTTCTTTCTTGGGTTTTACAAAAATAATAAAAACCTCATTGCATTTTTTGAAAATGGACTCTTTTATTTTCGTGTTTTATTTATATTAAACATCTACCTCGTTCTGTCCAATTTTTAGCAGATTTCATAATTTGATTATTTTCACTTTTACTTTATTATTTTTAAATTTTAAAAAAAATAAAAAATGAAAATGAAAAATGAAGAAAGACAAATATAATAATTTGTATAAATTATTTTATTTTATTATTTTTACAAATAAAAAAATAAAAGAAAATAAAAAATAAGAAAAAAAATAATTTTTTATAAATAATTTTATTTTATTGTTTTTACAAAATTAAAATAATAAAAAATAAAAAATAAAAGTAAGGTCAAAATAGTAAAATAATAAAGGTAACGTCAAAAAAATTTGAAAAATTATTATTTTTGTGTTTCTTATTTTTTATTTTTTTTTATATTTTTAATTTTATAAAAATAATAAAATCAGAATCATAATAGAAATTGCTCAATAATTAATAGAAACTTGGTGAAAATCGGATGAAAAAAGGCAAGTTTCTTACATAATTAAAATATGAAGTTAAAAAAAAATTATTTCAAAAAATACGTAGAGATTTTTTGTTATTTTTCATAAAACTGAACGAAAAAATAATAAATGATCAGAGAAAGAAAGTATTGTACCCAATACAATGATTAAGCCTTCAATTCATTTCTTTCTTTTGAATCGATCATCACCTGCAAATTTTGAATACAGCATTATTCCATATTAGCTTCAGTTGGAAAAAATAAAAGAAGAAGAAAGACCTGTGAATCCCTCGCCCCTCCGCACGTAAATCGCCAATATTTTCTGAAATAAAAAATCCATGGTTCATCCATTAACAAACAGAAAAAGTAAAGAAGGAAAATTGAAAGGAGAGAGTGAGGGGAAGGCAGTACCCACCCTGAACGCTGATTAAGGCATTCAGGGAAGACGAAAAGCAACGGGAGCGCGAGAGAAACAAACCATCCGTCACCGGAGAATTTCAAATAGACCTCTAATCTAACCACCGATTTTTGTTTACTGTTTATTTTTCCTCACCCTTTTCCCTCTCTTTTACATTTAAGATTCTCCATATTTTTCTGGGTATTACTGGTTTATTCTAAATTTGGGATTATTATTTTTTTTTTATGCCCCTAAGAAAAGAATGGGTTTGTTATTTTTGTTGTCTGTTTCTTTTCTTCACCATTATTATTATTATTATTATTATTATTTTTTTTTGTATTTTCTAGAATTATCAACTTCCTTAAACCACATACTGATACTATACTGTTGCAAAAATAAACAAACTCTGAAGATCCTTCTGTTAATGCCTTTTTGCAATATTCTCCATTCCTAAAGCAAAAGAGAAGATGCAAAGGAATTTTGACAAATATAAACAAGGAATAAAATCAACTGTATTTTGAATTTCATCTAATTTAAATATCATTAAATGCTTCACTATGATTTGATTAATTTACAATTTTAAAATAAATTAGTAATTTAATAATTTAGAATTGTACACAATTTCTTTGTATTATCATCATGTTGTGGTTATATGTAGAATCACCAATTCAAATTGTTATATTAAATAAATTAAAATATGTTAAATACCGTTTACAATTATAATAATATTTTGGAAATAAAAATTAAATAATTTCAAGCAATTTGATCACACACTACATTCATATAAATTGCTCTATTTTCTGACGTTGTGGTTGGGTATCATTTAAATTGTTAAATGAATCAAGTGGCACAAAATTAGGATTATTATTGAATGCAGCGAATCATCAGAAGTTTTTTTTCTTATATAATTATGTAATGATCTCTTTGGTTAGAAAATGGGATTTTCCATTTTCTCTGAGATTTTCTGTCTCGTCAAAAAATTAGGTAAATGATATTTTATCTCTTTATAAGGTCCATATCCAGAATCAACTATATAATATTTTTCTACATTCTAAATTTATCTTAGTATTCATAATATTAAGATATAAATTTTACTGTTGCTAAAACATTAAATTAAAAAGATGATATTTCAGTACATATTTATGAGGAGGTGATTAGAAAAATTTAACTTCTTCTTGGGAATCACATTAAAAAGATCGTCTATTATAAATTGTGTCTTCCCACCCAACTAATACAAAATAATATTTTGTGAAGGTACCTCTTTTCTACCAATGTAATCCTATTTTAAATAGGAAACAATTATCATATGTAAAAATTATATTGACATGCATAATATTAATTAAAATATGCATACTATTTAAAGTAATGCTTGTGTAGATGGTAATTGTATTCAATGATTTTATTATATGAATTGAAAATTTTTGATAATTGTCTTCATCAAAAATTCTGCAATTCCACATATAATGTATAAAAAAATACCAACTTTTCTAAAATACAGATTCTACTTTAATATTTCACTCTATAATTTATTTTTAAATCACAACAAAAATCTATTAATATGTATTTAATGAAGCGATAAACAAATATATAACTAAATAAAAAAGAGCATGGATAATTAAATTCCCAATGGCATTTACCTCAGAAATCTTGAAATTCCAGTCTATGCGATATTCTTCCTTCGAGACTTCTTCATTCAAAAAAAAGAATTTGATTTCCTGGTTTCCTTCTCATTCTCTTACTGGTTTTTTCCCTCAAAAGAAATGAGCCTCCTCAGTCTACCCTTCAAAATCTTCAGCAACAAATTGTTAAGAATAAGGGTTGCTTTTGTCTACTTCAAAAAAATCATAGCCGTTCGCCAAAACTTGTGTTTATCTGATTATTCCTAAAAGTTAGCAACTGCATATATAAAAAAAAAAAACAAATCATGATCTGATCTTCAAAGCAGTTCCTAGTCAAACATTCAACAGAACATCTAAGAAAGAAAAGAAGAATCAAATTCAACAGCTGGAAGACATTTTCATTTTCTTAACAATGTTGCCACCATTGACGTTATCGCCACAATAAGTATCATGGCTTATCTTGCTTGTATTGTATCCCAGAGAAGACCTCAGTTTCTTAATCTCTTGCATTGGAATATTTCAATAATATCTTTCAGTATTTAAACAAGTTCCATTTTTTATGTTGAACCAAATTTATTTGTATTGCCTACAGCATTGCTTGAGTTTCTGTTATTACTTTTCCTATATATTTCTGTAATTTTGCTTCAATAAAATATATTTTCTTGTCTACGTTTTTTCAGTTTCTCAAGTTGTCTATCTTAGTTGCTGAAAATCAAATATCCGACAGCTTCACTCTCTGCGTAGGTTATGTATAAGAGTAGCAGAAGACTTAGTTGTTGATATGCGCATATTGGCTTGTAACGAATTAACAGAATTTGGAGTTTGATTCAAGTACCATTTGAGCCATTTCGTAAGTGGTAGCTTGTTCTTTATGCCTCTAATTTTCATGAATTAGAGTCTCCTCCATTGGAATAGTAACAAATATATGGGGTTTGGAATTTTTACTCGTGTTGCCTCAAGGATTCAATATCTATAAAGTTAATAAACGTGAAGTCAATACTGATGGTAATTTTTCCACGCCCATTTTATATACTGATCGGTCATCTTCATGCTGCTACTATGTCATTGTCTGGCATAATAAACAGTGTTGCTGTATTTATTATCGCTAAATTGACTTGTTTTTAGTACTTGTAGGAGCTATGGATCTCACTGGAAAAATAAAAAGTTTGAAGTTTCCGCAAAAGGAAGGAAATTTCATCAAGTTTGGAAAAATGAAACCTGAAACTTCCAACTTAAATCCCAAATATGAGAGGGGAAGTGGTACTGATGGATATGAAACAGCCCCTTCAGATCACAGAAGCGTGTCATCGGGTAAAAGAAGCATTGATGGAAGTGGGACTGAAGCGTCCACATTTAGAGGCGACAGAAGCAACCAGAAGTCAGGCCTGATACATATGCCGAAAGCAATGATGATTCTGGCAATAAACCTATTTCACAATCTGCTCCAAAAGATTCCAAATTTTCACTGAAATTAAAGATTAAAAAGCCTAATATTTTAAATCAATATTCTCAGAAGCCTCTACCTGAAGAAGAAAAGAGTTCCATTAGGGGCCAAAGGTCAAAAAGAAAGAGACCGTCAAGCTTGCTGGAGAAAACATCTTTTAACGAAGAGGAAGATGCCTCGCTACATCAAGACAGTTGGATATTGAAGAAGTTGGGTAAAGATGCAATTGGAAAGAGAGTTGGAGTTCATCAACCGTCTGATAACTCATGGTGAGGAGGTTCCTGTGGAGGGAGTACTGGAGTAGTATACCAGTGATCATGTAGAACTTTAATGGGCCAAAAACTTGTTATCTGCATCTCCTTAGACTTGTTTGCCTTCTGCCCAATGAGTCTGCATATGTTTAAATGTTCCTCATGGTTATGTTTTGGGTCTATATCTGTTTTTGGGTGTTGATGATGACTCAGTGGGCAGGCATAAGGGAATGGTTTCTGACGTAAATGGAGGCTGAGAGACATTATCTGCTACTCTGGATGACAGTAGAGTAAAAACCTTGCAATTTGGGAAGCAAGCGGTTCACTTTGTTCCTCAAAAGCAAAAGGGGACTGAATCATGACTATTGATTGAGACTTTTGTTAGGTTTCTCTTTTCGCAATTGTTGATCGTCAACTACAGGGAGACAGACTTCTTCCATAGAGGTGAAATAACAGTCTCGATTCACTATAAAAACAACAAATTGATTCAATGTATTCCATTTGCTTGTTTTTGCTGCCTGATATGATAGTTCTATCGCCAAAGCATTAATTCGAGCCAGCAATCTCCATGCTTCTTTTTTCCGATTATTTCAAATACACAATTGATTTAGAAATGTAGCTCGTTTCGGGTCCAATGTCTTGTATTCTGTATGGTTATAGTGTTTATTCTTTCCTTATTATGTTAAAGGTATTTCTTATTTGCCTTGTGATTAGAAACTTGGGAATTTGGGATTAGATTAGTGATAGCTCCGGAGGTTGAAATCTCTGTTTGGGATAATCATTTGTAGTAGTGGGATTAGATTAGTGATGGTTCCAGCGATTTTTCTGCCGAATCCTGACGATATTGCAGTACATTGTTATGAATGATGAGGGCTGTTTCACCCCTTAGTTCTGAATTTGATGTGCTAGAATTTAACAATTGATTCTGATATATATATATATATTTGAAGATTTTTAAGCCTTGTGTTTATTAAGAACTTGTAAGTTGATTATATTTAGAAGCACTTTGCAAACTTGCTTATATAGTTCTTTTAACTTAAATTTAAGTGATTATAAGTAGATTAAAGTACACAATAGTTGATGTTAATCTATTTTCAGGTGTTTAAATTTTTTTTTAAACATTTGGTGCCAAATTAGAAGTGTCAATATAAGGATACAATGCAAGCTTTTTGTTCTCAATATGAATATTATTATTACTAGTAATACTAAAACCAAGGAAAAACTTGTACGTAGAAGGTCCAAATTTAACCCAGGTCAACAGATCTACTCTATTTCTTACTCGATGCACCCAAAGTAAGATCCAAAAAGTAAAGCGGAAAATCTTGGAATATAGACTATGTATTACATATTATAAACATAATAACATGACCAAGAAAAATAAGACAATGAATTGAAGAAGATGACAATCCATAAAGTTCGAAATGTAATCCGATGGCAGCAATGCAGTAGTTCCTGAAAAAAGAAGAGAAGTGAAATACTAGTAATGAGCCAAATTGGTTTTAACTTGTGCAAATTTTATATCTAATTTCAAATTTTCGTTCTTACCTTAAATATATGAATGAACAACATAAATCCATATTAACGAAAATTTAAAGTTTCATGACATTCCTCATAAAACAAAACATAAGAAACCCATACCTTAGGCTACTCTCTTCTGCTACTCATTGATGTACTGACCATTCCATTGTACCATTGAATTGTCAATCTCAATTTCTGGGATGTGAGCAATCTTAGGCCAATCTTCACCCTTGTTATTTTTGCATCTTTTAGACAACTTTGGGCATCTTCTAAAAGAAAAATGCTTCAATGAGGTAAGATCGCTCATCCACTCCGGTAAAGATGCCAAATTATCACAACTGTCCAACATCAGAAACTTTAAAGTTGACAAATGCTGCAGCCAATTTGGCAGAGATTCCATTTCATGCATGTTCCATAAACCAAGGGTACGGAGTCCTCTTAGACCAAATGGTGGGGTTTCCATTTTCACTATTCCAGGGCAAGAAGAAACGTATAAATTTGTTAAGGAAGTGAGTTTTTGCTGCAACTCCCCTGGCAAGGATGCTTCCTCTTCGATTCCCGCAATTGTCATCTCTTTCAATTGAGAGAGTGGAGAAGAAGAGTTATGTTCTGCTGCTGAAATGTTTGATTCGAGTAGCTGCTCCAGTGGTTTCAGGCTCTTACCTTCGAAATGCAGGCTTTCAACAGATGGAGAGGGAGGCACTGAATTCAGGTTAGGACACCTGTATATTACCAATTCGGAAAGACATTGAAAGTGTGGCAGTTCAGTTGTTGTTGTCATTTGCGGTGATGATTCTGTCCTGCTACTGTCGTTCTTAACTCTCACCCATCCCTTTAAATTAGGGCAGTCAAGGATATTGAGTTCTGCCAGGGATGGAAAGAAATTCATCCCGTTCTCTATGTACTGTAGATTAGGTAATTCAACAAGCCGCAAACTTTTAAGAGAAGGGAATTGATCAAATTGAGGAAGACATTGGATGTTTTTACACATCTCCAAACACAATCCCACTAAGGTTGTTAGAGTAGGAAGCCAACATGGATACTTGACTCCTTTGTAGGAAAACACTCCTAGGTTTTTCAGATTATGGTGTGGTTGAAGCATATCTATTGCCATTTCATCATTTTCAATGTCCTTAGCAGAAAAATCTTCATTATCATCTTCACTTGAGGTCGACGAATCCCAATCCAAGAACAAACCTAGAATGTGTTTCCTCTCCTTGAGATTGAGAGCTTGAAAATCAAATTTAGGATTTTTCACGTACCGCAAGTTTCTTATCGAGAGGGTTCCTCTCAACTTTTTCAAGTTCTTTAATTCACTGAGCTCAGCACCACGCCCTTTCTTGTCCACTACGAAAACATTTAATGTTTCAAGGCCTGTTAATTGCCCAATCCCGCGAGGCATGTGAGTTAGCTTATAACAGCCGAACATGCTGAGACACCTAAGCTTTACCAACCTTCTGATGTCCTTGGGCAATTCTTCAAGACTCCAACAGGAATCAACTTTAAGCACCTGTAAGTTTTGCAGCCTGCAAATTGAATTGGGAAGTTTTTTCATTGCACCATTACGTGAAAGATCAAGATAAGTTAGAAGTTCCAATTTATTAATGGAGTGTGGCACTCTCTCAATCCTTAGGGCATGTAAATCTAATGCCCTCAAACATTTCAATTTTGAAAAAATTAAATGCTGTTCTTGTTTTGCAATCCTATCTTCTTCGAATATAGATTTATTTACTAAAAGAACTGTCCTCACTTTGCTTGCTTCATGCAAGGAAGGTAAATGCTGCCATGGGGGGTATAACCCACAATCGATAGATATATGCCGAGTTTTTCTGTCGACATTCAACCCATTTGAATTTGATGAGGTGACCTCTCCTCCAGCCACAGAAATAGCAAGTTCATGCATTAAATCATGCATTTTGCAAGTATCTATGCAGCCAAAATCATCGTATTCCACTTCTTGAAAAAATGACCTCCAATGGAGTTCCTCAAAATATTGAAGGCCAATATCTTGGAGACTCTGGGTTGCATTTGATGATCGAACAAATCCTTGTGCTATCCAAAGATCTATCAATGTGTGCACATCAATTTTGTAATCTTTTGGAAATAATCGACAATAAGCAAAACAATGCTTTAAATGGGAAGGGAGATGAGTGTAGCTCAACCTAAGAGTCCCTAGAATATCATTATCTCCTAGCTGGTTTACAGTGGAGAGTTCTCTATCTCTGAAAGACCGCCACTGAACCTCAGACTCCTTAGAATACAAGAGGCCACCTATTGCTTTGATGGCCAAAGGAACTCCCTTACACTTCTCCACAATTTCCTTTCCAATTTCTTCTAGACTAGCACTAGGCACCTTGCCTCCTACAAATGCTACTTTTTGGAAGAGGTCCCAAGACTCATTATCTGACAATCCTTTTAATTTATAATCCAAATCTGATCGAGCTATCCTTGCGACATTCATAACACGAGTTGTTATGATTATCTTGCTCCCTTCAGCACCCCCGTCTAACAAATCTACCAAGTCAAACCACCTTTGAGGATTCTCATTCCATACATCATCTAGTACTAGTATGTATTTTTTTCCATTAATACTTGTACGAAGCTGGTTTTTCAATGTATTCATTTCAAGGTTTCTGGGTTTCTTACTCTGAATAGATTCTAAGATTTTCTCTACAATTGATTTTATATCAAAATTTTCAGCCACACACACCCATAGTTTTAGCTCAAAATGAGTTTTAATTACTTCATCATCTAACAAAAGTTGAGCTAGTGTGGTTTTCCCCAGGCCTCCAATTCCAACTATGGAAATGATAGAAACATTGTTTTGAGAGCCATGAGATAATAAAAATTTCATTATCTCCTTCTTATCATTTTCTCTACCAACAACTAGACGTGGCAAAGAGGAGTGAGTTTGCTCCCTTTCCCTTGTGATTCTATCAAAATTTTCCACAAGACGCTCCTCTAAGTGAAACTTTCTACTCTCAGCAATTTCATCCAATCTTTCTCTGATGGATTTAATCCTATGAGCCATTTTAAGACCATAAACAAACTGATTGGAACTCGAAAAGAAAATTCGTACCTCCTTCCCCAACTTACTGCCTGTCATCGTTTGTTTCTTCAGAGCTCGTGTTGAGAAAAGATCCAGTAAGTCATCTGCTTCATAGACAGCCTCTTTCAGCATCCCGAGCCAAACCTTGACTTGATTACTTCTTGGGTACTGCTCCTCTGCATCCAAAAGCACAGCTTGAATCATTGAAACAGTGTCCTTGAGTTTCTGAAGCTCATCGTTGATGCCCCACCATATTCCAAACTCCTCGAGGATTCTGGAACTTATCTTTTCAATGATTTTTTCTGCAATATTAAAGAGGACTTCCTCAGCCATTTCTTTTTGAGAGAACAAGGATAGAGCTATCAAGAATGGAAGTTCAGAGATGTTTTAAGTTTTTGCTTAATGATAATGTTTGTGCTTCTTATAAATTGTAGCACAAATGCATGAATATATTTTCTAGCTTTTGGAAAAGTAAAAGTTGATATTGTTGCAAGTTTCCTTTGTGCTTTTGGTCCTTTTTTTTTTTTAGGCTGGAACATCGTTACAGTATAAATGCTTGTCGTAGCTTTAAAATAAAGCAATTCTTTCATTTCAAGACAGACTTTGAACCATTGAGTGTAATGGATGAACATTGTTTCACCTGCGTGAAGATTAAAGATTCCAAAAGTAATAATACAATATTTACCAAAAGAATAGACTTGAAAAATGTAAAGATTTGGTTCAATTTTGCCTTAAACGTTGATATGAAGAAATTGTAAACGAGGTTTTCTAATTTTTGTATTACTAAAATTTAAAGAAATGCCCAAAAAAAATTCTGATGTTTATGTAAGAATTTTAACAAGGGTACTACTACTAACTGTGCCAAAAGCAGAAACATGAATTTAGACTTTTTTCCCCCCAATATAGTTCAACTTTGCAAGTTAAGTTGCAAAATGTGATATAAATTACCATTCAAAATAATCATAATAATAATAACATTGACATTATCTATTAAAAAAAAAAAAAAGTTAACATAGAAGGTCAAAATTTATTTAGGTCCACAAATCTAGGAGACAAATAATAAAATTTTTTCACACCAGACATCATTACATTACGGGCACTGTAAAGAATAGAACGAAAAGCATAGTACAGAGAAGTAAGGAAGTCCTCAAAGGTATTGATGGGATTATTCAAATCCAAAAACATTAAAGCATATATATATATGTTTAATCTTATCACATATCATCCAATAGAAGTATGAATATTTTCCCATTAATGCTTTCATGAAGTCAAGTTTGTTGAAATATTAAACTTATTAATGTATGCGGTTATGTGGTTTCCCAAAAGTCATGCCTATTCACTAAGCGTTGTGTCTATTTACTAAGGGTTGTGTCTATTCAGTAAGGGTTGTGTCTATTCAGTAAGGGTTGTGTCTATTTATTAAGCGTTGTGTCTATTGACTAAGGGATGTGTCTATTCCCAAAAGTCATCTTGTATCTATAAATAGTTTATTCTATGGAAGTTCAAAAAACAAGAATTACAACATATTCATCTTCTATTGTATTTTAATTCCTCAATTTTATATCCAACAAATTGGTATCAGAGCTTCAAGATCGACGAAATTTAGAATCACGATGAACAACATGATCAAATATTCCCAACTTACCAAAGATAATTATGATGTCTGGTGC
>CANUEY010564211.1:0-31061 GCA_948099555.1 Croton setiger
GTTATAAAGCTGTTGTAAACATAATGAATTGATGGCAGAAGCTACCAACAACGATATGTCATAAACCACCAAATCAGACTGTTACAGACATTAGCACCTTAATGAAATCCATCAACGAGAAATTCAGAAAAAAAAAAAAAAAAGAGGAATTTGTAACATTGAATCGTGGAGAATGAACGAACTTACATATAAAGAAGACGATTTTGCTGTTGTACGAGTATCTAGGGTTTCTTCTTAGATTTTGTTCTTGGGTACTTCAAATGGAAGCAGAAGGGACGAAATTGGTTGTGGTGGCTGCTGGTACTCCGGCGCAATGGGGTGGCGGTGCGGCTGAGACTATGAGAAGTGAGAAAAGATGAGAAGAAGAGAAGGAGAATAGAGGAGGAGTCTGTGACTGTGACTAACGATTCATTCACGAACGAAGAGAAGAAGCAGAAAAGAAAAGAGGGTTTATGGCCATTCAAAACGGGACCGTTGCACAGCTTATAATTTCGGTTATCAGTTAACCGAACTAACCGAAAATTTTAATCTTCATAACCGAAAACCGAACCGAAAAACCGAAATTCTAAAAATTATCACATTTTCGGTTCGGTTTCGGTTCGGTTTTGGTTCTAACCGAAGTTTGCTCAGCCATAGTAAAAAGTACTATTTCTTATTGGAAGTTTTATTTGTTTATTATTAATTAATCTCTAATATTTTATTTCTTTTCATTCTTAAAAACAAATCTCTAATAATTTTGCATAATATATTTTTAATTTATGTATTTTTAATATTATTTTTAATCTTTTTTTTTCTTAGTTTAATATTTTATTTAAAGGATAAATATTTTCGATTAATCAAAAAATAACTAAAAAACCGAAAATTTTGAAACCTGTTTTAAATCTATATTTCAACCTGTTTTTCAACTAGTTTTGAACCTGATTTTTAATTTGTTTTCAATACTAAATTCACACTATTTCATCATCATTCAGCACACACCATTCACATTAGTAAATATACATAATTAGTCTGAAATTACAATCAAATGGGAAACAAACTGCTTAAAGTCAATAAACAAAAAGATCCCTAAAACTTACCGTGATCATTAAATAATATCCTAAACATACTTAAATAACAAATTATTACATAAACACATAAACATTTACAGAACGGTTCACACAACTTTATCTCTTAAAATCTAATTTTTAAAACAACAGCTACAATAACACTTAAACTGTTTAAGTTCTCATTTTCTCACAACGAGAATTTTTTAAGTAGAAATGTGAAAAACAGCAATAAGGGTTTAAACCAAGTTACAAATAGAAAAATGAAGTTAAAAAAGTTTAAAGAAGAAATTTAAGTCAGATTATAATCAATTAAGCTAATTGATCTACCAATATTGCAAATCAATCTTGCAATTTGATTGATCATAAAAAACGTGAAAGGTTTGAATCCCAACCAAATAAAGGATAAAACTCAATATCTTATATTATATATAAATAATAAAGCACATATATGAAATTAAACTCAAATGTATATATGCTTTTAAAAAAAAATATGAAGAATATCTGCTGCTTGGTAGGGTTTACAGTTTATAAACTAACTACCGCAGAAAATAATGTTATTAATTAAACTCAGATCTTATATTATATATAAATAAGAAGAATAATATATAGGAAAGGAACATTCTGAAAGAATGACATTATATATTTCTGAGACAAATATATTTAATATATTGAATATATACAAAATAGAGATAATATTAATACTATTTTTCTTTAATAAGGAAATTAGTATTTGAATACAAAGAAAAAACAAAATAATTGAAAATAAAATAGAAAAACTTACATTTTGCTTCATCTTTTTTTAATTAAAATAAATTCGTTTCACCTCTGCACCTTATCTCTCTTTTGATTCTTCACTAACAGAGTCTCATCCTTACCTTTTTGTTCCATTTCTTTTTAAGGTTAATTTTTTTTTTTTTGGCCATTTTGAATGCTATCAAATGTTTTCTCTATCATAATCAACTCTGCAAATAGCTGTAAGATACATAATATGCAATCATCTATCTTATTCACATTCCCAAATTTATTTTTCCCGGCAAAATCTTCCTTTTTCTCTCCAAAAACCCAACTTTCTCCTCCAAAAAGTCCCACTCTTTTGGGAAATAGTTCTTACTTCAGGCCTAGAATGGCTTCTTTCGGTGGTGGGTTTACTGTAAAATCGCAAGTGGGTGCTTCTGCGAGTGGTGATAATAAGTTTTGTACATTGATAGAGTATGTGGGTAAAGGAGGGATCGATGCGGGGGATGAGTTGGTGATACTGTTTAGTCATTTGCAATATGCTTGTAAGAGAATTGCAGCTCTTGTGGCATCTCCTTTCAATTCCAGTCTCAGTAAACAAAGTAACATTGCTGCTGGTAGTCTTGGCAGTGGCTCAGATAGGGATGCACCGAAGCCACTTGATATAGTCTCGGTTTGTGCCTTTTCTTATTTACTGCTTATTATTTATCCTTACAAGTGATTTATGATTTTAGATTGGCCTTTTTCTTCAGTGAATTATTATATAATATTGGTTTATGGATTTTGAATGGAATTGTTTGAAAGAAAGTGCACAAATAGATTATGGCGTTCTTTATAACTGGATATTGTCTATGATCTCATAGGTTACGGATTCTTTTTGGGTCTTTGATGCTTATTTGTTGTCATATGCAACTTTTAATTGATCATTTGGGAGAATTTGTGTTGGGGTTTGGGCGGTTCAATAGCTAAAAGTCATATTTCCAAGCAGTAGTGCTTTTTGATGTTGTTAATTTATTCACTATCTCCAATATGGCTGTCCTACGTCTCCATATGATAAAGAAAAAGTGAATTTGGGAATAGATTAAGAAAGAAAAAGGAAAAAGTTCTGAAATTTTACTTATAATTTAATTTCTGAATGGAAATTTAAGTTTCTAGTCCAGCGTATCAGATAAAAGATTTTGGATATTTACTTTCAAATTGATTGGAGTTTTAAAACACAATAATTATTATTTAGATTGAATTTTTATGAATTTGGTTGAGCTATCATAAATTGAACAATGACATCAAGAAAGTGCATAAAAGGACAGGAAAAAGAAAATATATTTGACTTTAGGTACAAATCAAAACGTTCAATTGCTTATCAAGATCTTAGAACACAGACTTTTACATAATTAGGGCCACTCTTACTCCTTTTTGACTTGCTGCACGAATTTAACCTTGCATTAGGTTCTGTCAAGATACATAATTTCAGTTTACGTATTTAGTCTTTCAAAGAAGTATACTATTCAGTGGACTTTTAAGTTTACCAGTGATTTTAACACAGAAGAACTTCAAAATTATTTTGAAATGCATTGTTGATTGGTTTGCATCATCCCCACTTTTTGAATCAGCAGAATATCATTTTTTTTTCCCTGAAAGAAGGAACCAAAGCTTTTAATTTTCTGATTAATTATATTGCAGAATGAAATCATCTTGGATTCTCTTCGAAATTCTGGAAAAGTAGCTGTCATGGCATCTGAAGAAGATGATGCACCAGTTTGGATAAATGATGATGGTCAATTTGTGGTGGTAACAGATCCCCTTGATGGTTCTCGAAATATCGACGCGTCCATTCCTACAGGCACAATTTTTGGGGTATATAAACGCCTTATGGAGCTAGATCATCTACCTCAAAGCGAGAAGGCTACACTGAATTCACTGCAGAGTGGAACTAAGCTTATAGCTTCTTGTTATGTTCTCTATTCATCAGCCACAATTCTCTGTGCTAGCTTTGGTTCTGGCACACAAGCATTTACATTGGATCATTCAACAGGAGATTTCATTCTCACTCATCCAGACATTAAAATTCCTCCTCGAGGTAATATATTTGTTATTACTTATTTAATTATTTCAATGCTTATATTTTGGACATTCGCTGATGTACAATAGTATAAATTGTCTATGATATGGCATACAAGCATTTACCTTAAATATTCTCCATATAGATGCTGGCCTCATTATTAAATATTTTTAGATTGGTCACCTTGATTGTATAAAGAACAGAGCACAAGTGAGCTTGCATTTTTACACTGTTGTCTACTATTTCCAGGACAAATTTATTCTGTAAATGATGCACGATATTTTGACTGGCCAGAAGGATTAAGAAAATATATTGACACTGTTAGACAAGGAAAAGGCAGATACCCTAAGAAGTACTCTGCACGTTATATATGTTCTCTCGTAGCAGATTTTCATCGAACATTGTTATATGGTGGAGTTGCAATGAACCCAAGGGACCATCTTCGTCTGGTTTACGAGGCAAATCCTCTTAGTTTTCTAGTAGAGCAAGCTGGAGGCAAAGGTTCTGATGGTAAAGGTAGGATTCTTTCAATCCAACCTGTCAAGCTGCATCAGAGACTTCCTCTATTTCTAGGAAGCTCAGAGGACATTGAAGAACTTGAAAGTTATGGAGACGTGCAACAGAAAGTAAATCCCGGATATGACGTTTGATGCTATCATTGATCCCAAGCTAACTTTGCTGGTCTTCTGCTAGTATCATACAACTTTTCAGGTTCACATATTTAACTCAACTAGTTCTTCCATGCCTGGTTAACACTTGGTTGAGTTTTGGCATGAAAAACTGGAAGGTCATTTGATATCTTGTTTGTTAATGCATGTTTTGGTTATTTTATCATGTAAAAAAGTGATCTTTTTTTGTCCAATTTTACTTGTGCATGACTCCTAGATCGACCGGTGATTAAATCTTTGTATATAATCAGCTTTTCTGTTCAATGATTAGTTCATATCTACTTTCTTGATAAGTTATTAATTCATTATCTTGTACAGTGCACTCACACAACCTTTGTGATTTTGTGTTGGTCTGCAACTTTGAGAAACACTGCTAACACTTTTTTTCTCACTCTCTTTTCAATACTTGATCCTTTCTTATGTCAGTTTTTATAACACCTGCTATATTATTATGCCAATCACTTAATTAGATAATAGTTTAGCTAAATTAATGGTTTCAAGCTTTTCTTTTTCTATGTATTAAGCCTGATTTTCATGCAAGTGCTTAGCTACTTATTATGCACTTAACACTAAGTTAGACCTAATAAGTGTGTATACCAAATTTATTATAAATACAATTCAATATGCGTGTACATTAGATTCAGCCACAGGTTGTGAAGTGAACCTCCAGTTTACATTTCAGTCATAACAATGAATAGAGCCGGTCCTATATGGACTGTTTGCGAACTGGTGATTTTGATTATCGTTCGTAGGACTGTTCGAAGAACTCTCGTAATATTGGTTGATCCATGCCACCACAGATGCTAAAGAATCATCCTTCGATCCATGCCACCGCAGTCCACATGCTAAAGAATCATCCTTCGGTTCCATAACATTTCGCATCATATAAGCCTTTCATTCATCATTCCTGGAACAAAAAGCTCTTAGTCAATCCATGATCAGAAGCGTCATTATCACGAATCTTCACCTTCTTAGTACTATGATTCTTAGTACTCCGATCCTCAGAAACCTGAGGTGTTGCTTGTTTCTGAAAACAACCCATGAGAGTGAGCATGTTTTTTATATTAGAAATCATAATCTTTTGGTTTGCTTATTAAAGAGTTGGTGATCTTTAGATCTGCAAGTGAATGCTTTCAAATTCTGACAGTTTTTTATCCTATGTTTTAATCACTAATGGTTGAACAAAAATTTGATCAAATTATTACAATTAATTTGTATTACTTTTATTGTACTATATGAGTTTTAGTTATTTATTAATTAATAATTACGGTATATGATTAAATAGAATCACTGATAATTGTATTTACAAAACTAAGAAAAAATTGACCAAGCGGACTATTAACCATGGTCGAAGTAAACGCGTCAAATAAAAACAAACCAACCGCCACGATCTTTTTATGTAAAGTAAAGCAGAAGCGTACAACGATGAAAAGATTGTAATTGTCACGTATCTATATATCTAATGGCAAAAGAACTGACGTGTACATACCCGGTGCACATTAGCATCGTAGGTTCCAATCATCGTTCACTCCTTTCTCCCCTACCCCTGCCGCTCTACGTAACCACAAGCAGAGGAAGAAGACAAAGAATCATATCCAAACACGATATTTTTATCAAACTCAAAAAATTCTGCAGAAAAAAAAAAATTAAAAAGATTATTATGGGAAGTAGGTTTCTTTATCCTCCAGCTAAACGAACAATTCACCATTCAACAATCGCCGGCGGTATGCCCGACCCGAACTCCATTAATGCGTCGTTTTCCAACAAAAGATCCAAACCACATCCCCCTCCTTCTAATTCTTCCCCTTTGCCTGTGCCCCCTGGACACGCATCCTTCCGCCTTCTCTGTCACGCTTCTCGCATCGGTGGTATTATTGGCAAGTCTGGGAGTATAATCAAGCAGCTTCAGCAAGACACTGGTGCCAAGATCCGTATTGAGGAGGCTCCTGCTGATTCGCCTGACCGGGTCATTACTGTTATTGCTCCGAGTGCTATTGTTTCAAAAGTGGCGGTATCGAGTGATGGTAGTGGTAGAGAGGAGATTGAAGTGTCCAAAGCGCAGGAGGCTTTGGTTAGGGTTTTTGAAAGGATTTTAACTGTGGCAGCGGAAAGTAATGGTATTGATGTTGCTGGAGGAGTGGTTTCGTGTAGGTTGTTTGCTGAAGCTAAACAGGTTGGGTCGGTTATTGGGAAGGGTGGGAAGGTTGTGGAGAAGATAAGGAAGGATTGTAGAGTTAAAATTAGGGTTCTGACTGATAAGTTGCCTGTTTGTGCTGCTTCAAAGGAGGAGATGGTTGAGGTGAGAGAATTTTCAAATATAGTTTCTGTTTTGAATTTTGAGTTCAGTCTTTTTGTTTGTTCTTATAATGTTTTTATCTTTTATTTTATTTTATTTTTTGCTATTGAGCTTTTGATGTTTCTTTGATAAAACGAGGCAATTTATAAGTAGAATTCAGGAATCAGGATGTTCTGGGAAAGCTTTGAGCTTTAAAGTTTCTGTTGCCTTTTTATTGATCCTGTTTTTGTGCTCCATGCTACTGTACTTTGATTTCATTGGGAATTTAAATTCATTTATATTCTTGTTAATGGTTTGGTTTATACAGATTGAGGGAGATGTTTTGGCTGTCAAGAAAGCACTAGTTGCTGTTTCTCGCTGCCTTCAAGATTGTCAGCCACTAGATAGAACTAGGATGATTGGCAGCCGACCTGCTGAGCCAGTTTCTCTAGAACCTGTGACTGAAATGCGTATGGATATTCATTCACACCAGCAGCGTAATTTGGTTTTACCTTCAGTACCAAGTAGCACATTAAGCTATGCTTCAGGGGCTCAAACTTTGTCAGTGGAGACTGATCATGTTCCCTCCGTGGACATAAAGTCACCACAGCAAGAAGTGGTTTTTAAAATTCTTTGTTCCATTGACAGAGTTGGAGGTGTTATTGGAAAGGGAGGTGCCATTATTAAGGGTCTCATGATTGAAACTGGCGCTTCTATCGCTATTGGACCTACTTTGCCTGAGTGTGAAGAACGATTGATCACTGTTTCTGCATCAGAGGTTTGCCATTGTCATATCTTCTTTCATAATCATTCATTGCTTATGTTATAGAGTATGTAGCAGTAATGTGTACCCATTGGTATCTTTTCCTTCAGAATGCAAAGTCTTGGTACTCGGCAGCGCAAAAGGCTGTTGTTCTCATTTTCACAAGGTCTATAGAGGCTGGCATTGAGAAGGGACTGAATCCAATCTCAGGTAAGGGACCTGTAAATGCAAGGCTTGTGGTACCCTCTAACCAAGTTGGTTGCTTGTTGGGTAAAGGAGGTAGTATAGTTTCCGAAATGCGCAAGACAACTGGCACTGTCATAAAAATATTATTAGGAGATCAGGCCCCAAAGTGTGTGCCGGAGAATGAGCAAGTTGTGCAGGTATAGTTTATAATTCTTTAAATTCATTGTTTGCAAATATGCAAAAGACATATCTTTGTGGTGCTAAATGACCAAAATACTGTTTTTTGAGATTATAATTCCATTTGACTTCAGGAAGGTTTCTGTGGTTGGTTTTTCAGGCATATATTTGACTTTAAGTCTGTAGCAGAGTGAACTGTTCGTAAAACTTGTTAACATATGTTCTCTCTAATGCATCTTTTGGATGCAATTGGCTATTTGCAGTGAATATGAAGGATTGCTCATGTTTCAAATAATAAAAGATTATGGAATATTCTGAAAATTAGCAATTTTTTTGTCAAATACGTGGAGTTACTATGATTTGGTTTCCTCCCTCCTCTCTTTGGCTCATTCACATGTGCAGATATTAGTCCATTGTGGATCTTAAAGTGGATCCCTCCTTATCCTCCTTTTTCCCAAGTTACCGTCCCTTCCCACTAGAGGTCGTAGCACATGTTTGATATAGAAAGCATTATCAGATCAACTGGCATGATCTAGGCATTTTATCATGCGATGTTGTGTATCATAAGTACTTATATTTTTTGGAAAAGCATATTACAGAAGTCTGATATTTCTTTTTTTTTTTTTTTTTTTTTCATTACCTAAGTGAATTTCATTTAATACCACTCATGGGGATTGTTTACTTGACATCGTTCCATGTGGATTCTCATTATTTTTTTTTGTCTCTATTTATTTCTTGATTTCTTTGTTTAACAGATTACGGGGGAGCTGATGAATGTGAAGGATGCAATATACCATGTGACTGGCAGACTCAGAGATAACCTATTTTCCAGTGCACTGACTACTGCTGGAACAAAGAGTACTCCTGTGACAACTGATAGTAGTCCTTATTTTAGAGCACCAGTGAGGGATACATTCTGTGATCCATTGAGAGATATGGTGAGGGATCCAATGAGGGATCCGATGAGAGATACTTTAGGAGATCCATTCAGGGATACATTAAGGGATCCATTGAGGAATACATTAATGGATCCGGAGGAGCCTTTGAGGGGTCAGGCTCCTCTTAATCTGCAGTCATCTGTCAGTAACTCTCATAATCTAGGTAGACACACCACTTTAACACAGAGTATGGATCATCTGGGACTTTCCCATAGCTTAAATCGGCCTCCTTCACCAAGGTTATGGCCATCACAGGTGAAATCTCTCTCAGTTCTCTTTCCCCCTCTATATCTGATACTATTATACTTATGAACCGGAAGAAGTTATGTTGAACATGTAATGTTTATCTATTTCGTGGGTTAGTTGCAGACAATAGCAGGAGTAAATCCTAGGAGCATTACAGATGTCAGCAGAGGACTGTCATCCTTTAACGGCGGCTTAGAACTTGGCAGGTCAGCAACATGTTATATGGTTCAAAAATATAAAAATAGCCCTATAATAGTAGTGAAAGGTTATATGTCGAAACTGGTGAAGAATTAATTTCCAGATGACATGAACATTATAATATTGCAATCAATTAATTATTGTTGTAGTTGTTTTGGTCCTTGGTTGGTGAAGGGTAGTAAATAGAGTTACAGCAGGGGGATATATAGGTTATCCATCCTGTCAATATTGCTGCTTATACTTTACTACAGATCCATGTTAGTAGGACTAGGGTAAGGGTATTAGAAATCGATGCATATTGTGTTGGACACACAAACTTTCTTAAGTGGAGGATACGAGTATATGGATCCAAACTTTAGTCAATGGTACTTGGATATGTCTTGTTACTAAAATAAAAGAAAAAATATATAATAATAAATACTGATATTTTAGATAAATATCAGTATTTAACTATCAATCAAATTTCATAATTTGGTAATTTTATTTTTTGGTGAAAACGGAAAATGGAAATATAAATTTTCAAAATAAAATATTTATAAGGATGGGATGCATCATACACGTCAACTAGCGGGGCCAATTCAGAGAATTCTGATCAACCACAAATGCTACTCTAAGTGGAAACTGCGTAATGGAAAAGAGTTAGAATTTGATTGAATCAGGGAGCAATATGGAGTGTATTTACTGCTGGTTCCTTTTTTCCGTTTCACAATGAATGATTACAGGCTTCCCTTGCCTCTCCTTTTATGGCTTCTCTTTCTCTCATTTTTAACGTTGCCATTTGTAAACTATCGTGTCTGGTTAAACTGCCACTATTCAATGTCCAACATAGGTCTCATGCTGTACTGAGACTCATGTTGTGTTGACACGGGTACCAGAGAAATTGAACGGTCCGAGTAACATAGCTAAAGATCCACTTCATATTGTATTTATTAATCAATTGGCTGAACCCACATAGAAACCCCAATAAAACATAGCCCTGTCCAACGATACTTGTCTTTATATGTCCATTTATTATCCATTATTTAAATAGGAGGAAGTAATAATAAACAAAAGAATTTCATCCGCTAGAGCACTGGGATGATTTTGAGTGCCACAGTCAGAACTGGTAGTTGTTAAGCACAAGGAAAATCTGATGCATCTTTTGATGGCCCTACATCTTTTAACCACTAACCAAAGAAATATTGTTTGTCATTTTTATGAGATTGGTGACTCCTCCTGATGGTTAATTATAATTTGTGAATTTGAGTTGTAAAGGAACATTGCCACCATCCATAGAACTAAGGAAACACTGATGAAAGTCTCACAAAAGCTTAAAAATCTTAGTTTCAAAAATAAAGTATTTCTAGGAATTTTAAAGTGCTTAGCTTTCTTTATCAGGTGCTACTGTTATTGCTGGTCACTTGAATTCTATGAGGTAATGACTGACTTCCTTGTCTTGTTGTGTAGTGGAAGCAAGTCTGCTTTTGTGACAAATACAACTGTAGAGATTGTAGTTCCTGAAAATGTTATTGGTTCTATTTACGGGGAGAATGGCAACAATCTTGCTCGTTTGAGACAGGTATGCTAATCTGTTTTTTAGTGTTCCTCTGCTTTTTCATATCAAACAAGATAGTTCAATTCAATTGATAGCAACATAGTCACAGAGAGTACTATTACTAGCTTCTGTCACAAAATAGTTAAAGATAGTTTAGAAGTAGGTATATTTTACTGTTAATGTGCTATAGGAATGTTGGTCAAGTGAGGCTTGAGCTTTAACAGAGTGAGGATTATCCAAAAAATTTTTTTCTCACCTTTCTTTGCCTCCTCCATGTTGGCCAAACTTTGCTGTTTAAGGTGACTAAAACTTTTGTCTCTAGCATGCTTATTTTTCTGGGTTCTGGCTTCTAGAAGTACTTGAAAGTTTGGATAACTGTACTGTACTAATACCTAAATTAGAAGTAGGGACTTGTGATCAACCTATTGATTTGCTAATAATCCTCCTCTTTTCCAGATTTTGACATCTAAAGAATTCCATATATATACTACGCATTTACACATTGCTGTTCAATGAAATGATGAGACTTTGAACTCTTACATTTAAGTAAACTAAACCCAATATTTTGAAAAAATGAAATACTAAAACAGTACTTGCTAAATCCAATACCACTAGAACAAATCAACTTCACAATCAACCACAAGTCTAAGAATAAGGCTGCAAATATCATTGTACAAAACAAATCCTCATACCCTGACACAATTAATAATCCTTTTAAAACAAGCGTAACGAACCATTAAGCACAATATGTGCTTCATATATTTGAAAATACAATAAAGTCAAATAGAAAGTTCAAAAGAAAACTTTTGCAACTCAAACTGTAAATTTAGACACTGACTACATTCTTAAGGATGTAACTTGTCACCAGAATGCCATTTGTTATATTTAAGAATTCCAATATCATATATTCAATAATAATGATAATTAAGGTTGATTTACTCAAAATTTTCACACCTTAAGCCATTTTACACATTATTGATATATTTAAAAGTCAACGTTAGCTCATCATCTGGTGTTCCTTAATCAGATCTCAGGCGCCAAGGTTATAGTGCATGAACCTCGTCTAGGAACGAGTGACAGAATTATTGTTATATCTGGGACACCTGATCAAACCCAAGCAGCTCAAAGTCTCCTTCAAGCATTTATCCTTACTGGATAACCATGATTTAAAAAAAAAAAAAAAGTTTGCTTATGACCTTTTAGTTTACTTTCCACAAAGAAGAAGACAATTCCAGTTAGTAGCCTGTTTAAGTTGCTTTTCTAGTAACCGAATTCTGTACACTAGTCTTATTCCAACATTGGCCATTTGGCCCTTGGTTTTTTATCAATATGTTTCATAAGCACTGAAATTGAATCTCTATTTTCTGGTACTTGATAACATTTTCCATAATCTTTTCTGTATCCTTCCTTTCTTCTGGTCAACATACTATTTCCCTAATTTACAATTGCTTGTTTTATAATCTCATTTAGCAAACATTTGAATTCGGATGAATTTAGACATGAAATGAAAAGTGAAGCTTTGAAAAGGCAGAAATGTACAAATATTAAAATGTCTATGGCATTGTTGAACAGAGCCTGGCAACAATGTCATCAGCTTGTTTCATCAATCGTGTAAATATTCTGAATTCATTTCAGACTATATAATCAAACAATTGTATAACAACTCTGATTTGGCAACCGTATAGAGAACATAAACCAAAGAAATGGAAAAAGAAATAGATTTGGTTATATATAAATTACTATTGAGAACATGATGGTCAAGATTCTATGCTGCTTCAACACAAATTTGTGTCAAAATAAAACCTGTAAGCTGTTGGTATAGTTTTCTGAAGCAGGTAATTACTGAATTCCTATTATCTATGATCTCTCTCACAAACACTTATTTAATAAGAATTTAATACTCAACCAATTATTATTGTTATTTATTTTTAGTGGAAGTGTAAATGTGTAATAGGTTACTTTTACTTTATAATGCCATCTATTGATATTCATAGTTGAAATTAAAATTTTAAAATATCTGAATAATCAGAATAATTATTTGAACTGAAGAAGTTCTTATAAAAGTTATAAATTTTTAAATAAGATAAATGAATAATACAAAATAACTGAAATAAGATAAATCCTACAGTGTACACTAAAATTGGCTTTTTGGCACATGATTAATACAAAATAACTGAAATTATTATGTTAAAAATAAAGATTTAAAGACATGGTTATCATTTTAAATATGCAAGTCTATCTTTTATTACTTAAAACTGAACGCACCAGAGGCATTTCATACTAAATTATATTGTAAACTTTTCAAAAAGGGTTCCAATTTATAAAATCAAGTTGAAAATCCTATAATTATCCCCAAATTCCACAATCACATTTGAAGTTGTACTCTAAAATGCCACATGAAACAACATATAAAGAGAAATGTTATGATGTAAATCACAGTGGTGAGACGAAAGGCATTACTAAAAAAATTTTCTGGGTAATGTTGGTGGTTGTTACTGTGAGCTTTATATTAACCAGTTCATTGCAGAACTGCTCACATATCAATCTGAGGATATATATTATATTTTAATTAAGATTAATCTCCTCTTTGCAAAAAGTGAAATTTCACCTCCTTTCTCAAACATAACATGGAAATACAACTCAGAACGTGCCTTCTGAAATAGAAAGCACCAATGTAGATTATAAGAAATACAAAATTGCTAACTTGAACACACTCCCCAAAGTAGAGCCTAAGTAATGTGAGAAGTGTATTAGTTAGTGCCCATTTATGTTGGAGTATGCAAGTATCATTATTCACTTGTATGGCTATAATATCAAAAATTGATCCAAGTGGCGTGGAATCCTGGATTTAGCACAAAGTTAATTTCTTTTTTTAAGTTGATAATCTTTTCAGTGTTGATAAGAAAATACAGGGCAGCAGGAGAGTGAAGACTTTCGGAATCGGACTTTTCTATCATCTTCACCTGGCTTTATTCTTTGTTGATGATGCTAAGTGACTATCGTCGGATGCAAAAAATCGTGAGTTTTATAGTTAAGCTTCAGGCAGTTCCTTTTTTAACCAATTATTTTGTTGCAACAAATTAGAAATGCAAAATTGAATGCGTTGCTAGTATTTAATAATCACTTATTTGTTAAGAAATGTTATTAAGAAATTGAAAAAATGTCCCAAATGGCAATTACACGAGCAAGATTTCTGAGGTAATTTCGTTTCTTTTGGTACACCATTGCTGGGCTTATTTATGAACTGCTGCGGGCCGAGAAGTAAGATGGGTAATTTTGGACGATATGAAACCAGAAACGGTGGTGGGACTAATGTTAAAATGAAAGAAGATTTAAGCAATCAAGGATGGACTCTATTAACTTCAACTATAATGTCATTTTTGTTGTCACAAATCGAAGTATGAACTCAAAGAAGGAACCTCAAAATACAACCATAAGATAGTTTCTTGTCACACAAATTAAGGTTAATTGACAGCACCAGGGGCAGGTGGTGTGGAAGTGGCAGTTTCTGGGTTGGATGTAGGCTTCAGAATGATTTCGACATTATCATGGACCCCCTGTAACAGGAGCTCTCCATCATATGTAACAATTTTTCGTTTCTTTGCTGCCCTTAACGTTCCAACTAGTGCTTCAAATATATTTGCACATCTATCATCGTTGAATAATACACCAAATGTCACCTGCAAGAAAAAATTGCAAGTGAAGAATAAAAATGGTGATGTGAAGATGGAGAACCCAAGTTTTCGCTTTTTATGTATCAGGGAAAGTCTTTGATTGATCCTATGTTTGAATTTGTTTAAACTGCTTTTCTTTCTTGTAAGTATGCTTCTGTTTAATGATATTTTTTCACCTATGAACAGAATTGAAATGAGAAATTCTCCAAATTATTAATATGTTGTTTTCATTAAATGCTGTATTGAATCAAAGATGAAAATAGTAGATACGAAGTGAAGAGAAGCTAACTTCTTCACCAACTCTATATACCTTCTTTTAAGGTCTATCATATCATATGCTTAATACATTAGTAATATATTCTTCTTACATAAACAGAATTTATGTTATAAAAAAGAAGAGAAGAGTAGGGAAAAATTTTTTTATCAGAAATTGAAGAAAAAACAAACTTTCAATGTTCATTTTTCGAGTTTACTTTTAGAAGACTGTTTAGACTAATTCTTAATTGCTTAGGAGAACCCTAAGCAGATATGTCATGCTTTAACCAAGGAGAGGAATGCGCTTAACTAGATCTGCTCTAAGTATTTCCTGTGGAGTCCAACAAGTATCTTCATATAATCAATGAAATCCCTAATAATACCCTTGTCCACTTTTATTTTTGTTTTTTTTAGGTGACCCTTATCCACTTAAATCTTAAATCTCTTAGTTAAAAACATGTTTATTTTTCTTTATATTTGATAAAGATGTTTATATGTTCCATGTCCAATTTGTTTTACTTGAATGCATTTTCTTCTTTTACTCGAGCATGATATAACTCAGCTATCACAGTTAACTGATGCACAGATAATGCAATTATATTCATATCATATTAATAATTTATTTTCATTTAATACATAATAAATATTTATTTTGTTTCTTGTATTATACTTGTAAAAATTCAATAGACGAAGTGAGACTAATGATTGGATTCTTGAGGATATAATGAAGGTAATTTCTTTATTTTTTTTAATAACAAAGGTTTTGGTTAACATTACTATAGAAATTGATTTCTGATTTTATCTCTTGAGGTTTCAGAGAGGAGAAATATTGAAATGGATAAAACAGAAGAGAACTTATGAAAGATAGTCGAAGATCATAAAAAATTAGAATCTAAGAAAAGAAAGCTTGAAATGCGAGAGTTAATTGATTTTGAGCAAGAGAAACAGAAGGCTGTTGAGGGATTGGCTATTGCTTACAACTTTGAAGTGCTTCAATATTTACTTGGAGTATTCCTTAGTAGTTTAAACTTGTAATTTATGAGGGAAGCATTAGTCTCACTTCGACTCCCCATTGAATTTCTAGGAGTATTACACAAGAAACAAAGAAAAATAAGTGAAATGTAACAAATTATATATATATATATATATATTTCCTTAGACCCTTTCAATTATAAATATAAAATAAGTTATATCACATGAATATAATTGCATTATTTGCACATTGCGCAGATAAACGCCTAGTTAACTCTAATAGCAAAGTTACACCATGCTAGAGTAAAACTAAAAATGCAGTCAAGTAAAAAACAACAAAGTGGACATGGAACATATAAGCATGTTTATCCAATTTATCCAATATAGATAAAAATAAACATGTTTTAACTAAGAGATTCAAGTGGATAAGGGTAATTTTAGAAGTTTCAATGATTAAATTTGATATGAAAATACTTGTTGAATTCAATAGGAAATACTTAGAGCGAATCGGGTTAAGCGCATTTCTCACCTTGGTTAAAGCTTGAGCAGATCTGCTTAGAGTTCTCCTGGACAATTTAGAACAGTCTAATAGTCTTCTATAAAAATAAAGTAGAAAAATCAACAATACTAAGGACAATACATTTTTTCTAACAAAAGGATAAAACATCGAAAGTAATGACAATTTACAAATTTTGCTTTCTCATGGATTTGAACATTTTTTAATCAAATTCTCGTTGCATGGAAGAGGTTTTAACGCAATTCACTATTATCCCACCTATTCAACATTGCATGATGAGACAAGACATTGGATGTTGTACAGTTATATTTTGCTAAATCCTCTCCACATGAAGAGGATTTAGTTCAAATTTTACTGCCACTAAATTTTGTGGTGGATTTAATATATCACTTTAAGTAGATCTTCTTCTTGCAGAACCAGATTAAATGCAAAAAAGATAGAGATTCTTTGTATAAACACTTTTATAGTTCGATGCAGCTTCACTAAATCTGCTTCCGAGTGAAGCAAATTTGTAATTTCAAATCCTCATAAATATCATTCTTGTAAATAACTTGAAATTAACCCCATTTTTTGCAAACTGTTTTGAAAACAACACCCTTTTTATTATAAACTCTGTATTTCTATACTCTCTGCCTCAAGCTCTATCATATGCCCACAAACCAAATTCTCATGTACCAAAAAAGAAAAGTGTAGCATTCCAGGTGCAGCTTAATGGTAAGTGTAAATGTAACTTTGACATAAATCTAAAAAATTTGTAATATTTGTATAATTAGATTTAAAAAAAATCGCCTTCAAAGATAAAATTTTGCTTGCACCATACACATTTGAATGAGAGAATTAAAATCCAACAGCGAGAAAAGAGAAAAACATTTCAAGACATGTAACTATGTTTATTTGCGTTGAGGATTATAAAATACAAGAAATTTGCCAAAATCCAGACCAGGTTTTTACAAAACCTAGTTTAACTAATTTGAATCGATGAACAATTTGCACTAGACAGATGTGGAAAATGGATAATAAATGTGAAAACAAACACATAAATTGAGAATGAAATTCATGTAATTGTGATTTTGACCAATATGTATAATATAATATAGATCCCCATATAAATTCTAAGTTTCTATTTAAAAAATCATGAATCTGATCATGTAAAAATGTAGCAAAAGAATCTATACGAAGAAGAGAAATGTGCAAATCTCCCAAAATCGATGAATCACAATCTGCTATTCATTGATTTCCGATTAAATCTGAACTCCCGAGAACCCAGATTATCAGAATTCAGAATTTAAGGAATAAAGAAGAGAAGTAGAAAGAAAAGAAATGGACCTTATAAGAACCGTCAGGCTGGATCTTCCCGAGACGTTGGATCTCTTCTTTGAGCCTCTGAACCTCTTCTTCTACATTCATGATTTGGTTCTTCTTCTTCTTAAACAAAATATCTGTGCCTCAAAATGCTGCCTTTTGGTTTTGTTATAGGCTTATAGCCTTTATATTAAAAATTTCCATAGTTGTGTTTGTCTTGTCCCACCACGTTGTTCTAATTATTATTTTTTTTTATACAATAAGGTTCTAAATATTTTATTTTCTTTCTAAAAAATATTATTATATTTTCTACTGTGTTAAAAGTTTATTAATGAACTTAAGAGTATTATTCACCAGTTTGAATCTATATCCGACACATATTAATAAGAAAGATTACCCTTTGAACAGACCATGAATTAAATTCCTTTATTTAATTGAAAAAAGGTTTATTTTGACTCTCGAGTTGATAAGTAATTGTTTTAAATAAAAGCAAATCTTAAAATAATTTAATGGTTATGTGATTCTGAGTTTGAAAGATCAGCTAGCAATAATTCAAATTTTTATTTTTAAGGAAATAGACATTTTACAATTTGATTTTTTTAGATTACAGATGAAGTAAGACATTTTACCTTAGATTTTATAAATTGATTTCTAATAATTTTTAAGTATATTTTAATGACATAATTGTCTGGCGTAAATAAAATCGAGCAAAAATTTTTGTTATTTTTTATAAAATCTAAAGAGAAAAATTAAAAAATGTAGAAGCAAAAATAGCTTAAAATTCATGAAAATCCAAATTGTAACGGTTTTTTTAAGAACAGAATTACGATTTTTCGAAATTTAGATATTTACACACTTTTCTTATGTGAATATACGTTTTTCTATTTGTCGGGACTTGAAATAGGTAATTTAGTTTTATAATTTAAAATTACGAAACTAAAAGTCTGTCAGAAACTTTAAACTGTTGGTTCTTTAATACTTTGCTATAGATTTGGAACTTTAAATTGTAAAACTATAAAATTAAAATAGTGTTTCGTAATTTAAAGGTGCAAAACCATAAAATTAATTAGTGTTTTTAAATTTCAAATTGCGAAAGAAGTTGTTTTGTCCAGAATTTAAATTTTATTCTATCTAATAATTCACATATATTTTGGAAAGCACCCAAAAAAATACAAAATATCATTTTCTCAAATCAATGATCTAAAATTGATTCTAAAACCAGTATTTCTTTGCATCAAAGTAGAGAAATGGGAGATGATGACACTTGTGCATGTTGGATTTCTTATAATGTCCATCATAGCGAAGCCAAAGAACATGAGGAGATGATGTCGACTGGATTTTGATGCTTGGTTGCAGCTCAGGCAAAGAGTGCGATAAGGTTAGGCCAATCACCATTGGCGTGGGGCTTGCAATTGGAGGAAGAGAGGGAGTCAGAGAGGACATAGTGAGTTTGTGGTTCATGAAAACCAGAGGAAAAGAGGAGAAGAAGAATTAAATTATATATAAGTATAAAATGACGTAGTATCTTTTTTTCGGTTGGACCGAAATTTATCACTGCGGTCCGGGTTCAATCCAAAAATCAATACTTTACTCTTTTGTCTTCCAATAGCTGAGCTGAATAGACCTAAAAATCGACCCAAATCGAATTGAAATTAACAGGTTGAAAAAAGGGTCGGAATCGAAAATTTTTAAATGTGGGTCTTTCTGATTTCTAACTAGACTTGGAACTAAGAATCAAAAACTGAAAAATTTTGTAAGTAAAATTATATACGTTTTCATTTGAAACTATGCTCAGAATTAGAATCTAAAAATTATAAACCAAACCAAAATTGAAATTGAAGTCTCAGCTCCAAATTTAAAAGTAACCAAAACATCAATTCTGATTTCGGTATTTGATAAGAATCGACCAGAATCGCAATGGCTCGACCCCTTAAAGCGACCTATGTGTGTGAACCATCCAATTTTCGCCGGTAAGTTTATCACTCACATCCACACATTGTACCGTGTCGCCAGAAATTACGCCACTCTTGTCCCTTGTCTCTTGTCATATATACCCAGTGGCGTAAACTGTAAATATATCCACTAATAGGAGCAATCTTCAAACCCTTATCGTCTTCCCTTTTCACCGCCGCGTCTTTTCTACTTTCTCTCTTTTTGACCTCAGGTAGAACCTCTTTTTTCTGTTTCCCAAAATTCAAGCCTCTCTCTCTCTCTGTCTCTCTTTTGCTGTCACTTTTCTTTAACCCTTTCACGTTTCACACTAAAAACAGAATAAAATTTTGAAACTGATTTCTGTTTTTGTTCCGTTTTGCTTTTCCGTTTTGTGTTTTTGTTTTTTTTTTTTTTGAAGCAAGTTGAGTTTTTGAATTCAGAGAAGGTTTGATCTTTGGGTATTCGCTGATAAGATCCTGATTTCTTCGTTCTGGGGTTTTATTAAATTCTAATTTTAGGTCAAGCTTTTTGAACTTGTGTTGTTGGGGGGTTTTTTCGTACCATATCAATTGGCCTTCTTAAAATGTGTTGAAAAATGTCAAATTCAAATAGACAAGCACCAATGTATACTTCAGAAACTATGGATATACAAACCCAATTGGAAGAAGAAGAGGAAGATATAGGTGGAGGTGGTGAGGAGTCCATAGACAACCCTAACATTCACTATGAAAATGGTACTGGAAATGGAGGTGGTCTAGAGGATGTTCCTTCCTCTGCTATGCGAGTTACTGGTGTGCCCGATTACCCTTCCATGATTGGAAATGGAGGCGGTGTTGATCAGCTCACTCTGTCTTTTCAGGGTGAAGTTTATGTGTTTGATGCTGTTTCCCCGGATAAGGCAAGTTATTGTTTCTTCTTGAATTTTGCTTCTTTTTCTTGGTGGTTTAGAAGATAAGTACTTAACTTCTGATTTTAGTTGATTTTATCAATTATTCTGTTTTTGTGGGTTGGTTCTCTTTTGATTACTTTGGTCTTGCCTCCAATTTGGTTGTTTGGTTGGATTTTTGATACTGTTTTTATGCCTGTGTTATTGTATGGTATGCTACATGCAGTTCACTAGCTTCTTTTGTTAGCATGGTTGATCCTGCAGTTTCTCTATTTGTTTACTGCTGGTAAATGGTAGGAACTTTGTTTCGTTTGTTGTTGAGTCCACATATGTTTTCATGCTTGGTGATTGCTAAGAAGGAAAAAAAAAAAAGAAGAAAATTTCTGGCTACTGAGTTTAGATTTGGGTTGAGAATGGGATGCTAAAAAAAGTGATTTGCCCGATTATGTTATATCAACATGGGTTTTCATTTCACGTGCAATTTAAGCTTTGCATGTAATTGTTCACAGAGAGGATTTGATAATTTCTTTCTTTCTTAGTGATTTCTGTCTCTCATGTCATGCCATAATTATATTTTTGATTATTTTTTCTGAAAATTGTTTTTCCTTCTAGGGCTTTGTTCAAGATGTGAATTAAGCTTTATTGTGTACCTTGTCACATTTCAGTATTTCGTTGTGCTAAAATTTTAGTGCTTGATACTGGTCAAGTAAATATTATAGTTGCTCACTCAAACTAGTCATACCCTTGATTTCATGCTCAATTACGAGTTATTTGGTTCCTTTACCAATTTGTTTGTCTGGCTGCTTGTTCATGTATCATACCTCACTACTGTTTCTACTCCTGAATTGAATGAATTTTTGTTTTTTAGAACTAACTCAGTTTTGAGTCATGTCCTAGACTAATAGTATTTGCGCTTATGAAGATATTTAGTTTATTATGAAATTTGATGTTAATTTGTTCATAATTTTTGAGTCTGCAATTGTAGAATTGGAGTATCATTTGTTTTATTAATCATTCCAATAGCTGAATTCTTTTGATTTAAGCAGTAGGTTAGGTATGTCCTGAACGAACTGCCTACTTAACATTGTTTTTTATTCTCTTTGGCAGGTTCAGGCAGTACTGTTACTTTTGGGTGGGTATGAAATCCCTTCTGGTATTCCTTCCACAGGAACAGTTCCTCTTAATTCCGGGGTATGCAATAATTCTATTTATGCATGTCCTATTTTAATCATATTTTTTCTGAAGTGACATTTCTGTTTTTGTTGCATGTTATTACATGTCTCATAGGGTCCAAGTGACTTATCTGGAAGGTCAATTCAACCTCACAGAGCAGCTTCTTTGCGTCGGTTCAGGGAGAAGAGAAAAGAGCGGTGTTTTGATAAAAAGATTCGTTACAGCGTCCGGAAAGAAGTTGCACTTAGGTATTCTTAAGCTTCAATTTTATTGTCAGAAGTTCATAGTCAGGCAAGATATGCAATTTGGATTTTAGGCTTGTATCACCTTTCTCCAGGAAGCATACACTGAATATTGCAGAAAAGGATTTGGAAGGCCTGGTTGAATATATTGTCCTTTAAATGCTACTTTATTACTTTAATTCTACAAAATTCAGTTGCAATATGTATTTACTGATGAGCCAAAGATGAGCTATTCTTTTGTACACCAATTGACGCAGGGGAAGGATTTAGGGTTAGGGAAATCTCAACAAATAGGCTAGAATTGAAAGATTGAGTGGAACAAATAGGGTTCTATCACAATAACCACGAAAATTTAGAACTTCTGAATTATTCTTCTAAAAATAACGATATAAATAACTGATTACATAATCTGCTGCTGCCCCTATTTATATTATATAACTCTATTACTGAAGTCTTAATTAGAATAACATACTAAATAGTAATACTAAATAACTAAGGAAACTAATAATTAAGTCCTAATTAAAGAAGAAAACATAATATAGAGGGAAACTTTCTAAACAATTAAAGGAATCCTAAAACAATATGGAAAACTCGAAGACTCTAGAACAGCCGATATGCTTCTGCATCACCAATATATGCTTCCCATGGCTTGCAATTGATATTGGTTGCTTTCTACACACTATAATTGTACTAGGATTGCTAACCTTCTTCCTGCTTGTTGATTTAGGCTTAAGTAATTATTATGACTACAATTTGTTGTAGCATTTTGAAGACAAATGGTATTTGGTGTGAGGTTAGGTTAATATAATGTACTCTACTACCTGTATGGCATATTATGCTATCAATTATTATTGGTTTTGATTCATTTTAAGCCATGCATCAAGGGTTCTAGCCAGGTTAACTTTGAGATTTTAGCTGTGAGTTGCATCTTTCTGGTTCCTTAGAAAGATTCCAGCTGTGCCCCTCTTTTGGCTTTACTCAAACTTGCAAGAAGGTAATTCTTGCGTGAAAGGATTTCAATTGCAAAAAGCTTTGATGCTTAGTGTTGCTATATCTTTTTCCTCCTCTTTCCATAACAATCTTGGAGCTGATACTTCTTCTCACCTTTTTTTTAGAACTAATTGGTTAACTGTGTGTTGAGACAGTTTCCAACTTGTGGAATGAGTGTGCTCCTCTTTCTCTCTCTTCCTTTTGTGGAATATATAGAAATAGAGTATCTGCAATGGTGTTTCAGTTATGAAGCATGTCACTTATTGGCTTCAAATATAGACCAAAGCTTCACTCTTTTCTTAGTTGCCGAGTCCTTCATCTGCTAATGTAATTTTTCCAACTGCCTTGTCTTTGTGGCCATCTTTTAACATGTCCTATATGGCTATTTGCAGGATGCAGCGTAAGAAAGGACAATTTACATCAGCCAAGGCTAATTCTGATGAAGCAGGGTCAGCTTCTTCTGGCTGGAGTGCAACACAGGGTTCTGGACAAGATGAGATGGTGGAAACATTGTGAGTATCTGTTTGTTGCTAATTTTTGAGCCTGTTTCCCTTTCCAATTCCAATCTCCACCTATTACCATCTAATAAAGGTGAAATTGTACTAATCTATACCTGTTTAAGTTGCTATTATATCATACTTGAAGATTTTAATTGCAAGCTTATGCCAGAAATTACATGTTTTACATTTAAACTGAATGTTGAATCTCCTTTCTTCTTATAAGATATATATTATTATGCATGATGCAGATGTTCTCATTGTGGAACCAGTTCTAAGTCAACTCCAATGATGCGTCGTGGACCAGCTGGTCCAAGAACCCTTTGCAATGCATGTGGGCTCAAGTGGGCTAACAAGGTAGGTTTATTACTGATCTCTGTTCACAAAATAATTCAATCAACATATTTCATCATCTCATTAAAAAAGGATTGACTGTGGCAGGGAATCTTGAGAGACCTTTCCAAGGCGTCGAACATGTCTGTTCAAGTTCAAGTTCCCGCAAAACGAATGGAACAGGTGCATGCCCTGTATTCATGTTTCTTTCTTGTTTGCTGATGTTCAATTTAGACATTTAAAATATTGAGTTAATTTGCTGTTGCTATTGTTTTCAAACTAGATGCGGATGCGAGTGTGCAAACATATGTTTGCAATGGCACAACAAACTATCATAATTTTGGCCCAAACTGTTATTTCATTTTAACCCTGAGTTATCTGATTTTACCCGAAAATGAACTGTGCGTATTTTGCTTCAATTCTCTTACTTATACCCAATTTTAAAGTTAGGATTGAAAGAAACTTTTCTAAATGTGGGGTGTTGGCCCAGTATGGTTAAGTTTAACAGTCTGGTTAGGCCTATGAACTTTTCCTCTTCCCTCTCCTTCATCTCCACCACCTCCTTAATTTAGGGCCTAGTATGGGTTAGATTTAAACATGTTGGGCATTGGATCACTAATTTTATCTGAAGTTTAAAACTGGGGTGCAATTTGATACAAGTTAGCAAATTGGGGTGGAATTGACACAGTTAACTTTGGGGTGAAATTGTAGTTTTGGCTGCTTAATTAATTACCTAATAGTATATTTGGGTGTTTCCCACCTAACTAAATTCCAAAGTAAGCGGCTTATCTATCTCATTATTTAGCAGATTCTCTGTGAAATATATCCTTCTCTTTTCTCCTGTTCTTAATTTCTTTTCTTTATTGTCTTTTGCATTTTATAAATGTTAGCATTCTAAATCACAGGTTGATATGCTTCTAATGATTGACAACCTAACTACCATAGAATCATTATTAGCAGACTGGTCTACTCTCTGATACCACGTTGTCAGGATGTTGAACCATTTTTGTCAGGTTGGTGAGAAATTAGGGTTTTAAGAGAGAGATAGAGAGAAAAGTAATGAATGATATCTGCATATTTTAATTGCCAGACAGGAATACATTTAGTGCATATCTCACTCAGATAGGATCTTTACATAGTCAGCAAGCTCTGCTGCTGCGAGGACTAATTGGTACACTGCAACTTATCAACTAAGAGAAGTACAAAATAGACCATAACTAATTAAAAATAAAGGGCTGCCTCGTGTATGAAGGCATCCTGTGATTACCCATGGTTTGGGGAAGAGCCACACAAGGTGTATGTAGGCAGCCTTACCCTGCATTGTTCTACAAGAGGCTGATGCCACGGCTTGAACCCTGACCTTTTAGTCACACGGCGACGATTTTACTGTTACACCAAGTTCGCTCTTCAAAAATCTTAACTAATTACTGAACATAAATCCATAGATCCCTAAATTATGGTATAAAGGTACTTATTAAACACAATATTACCAATAATGTCCTAACGAGAGTTTCCTACTAATTTTTGCTGCTACCCATTTTCCCTCTTTATCTGTATCTTGCTGACTTCTTTTATCCCTATCTTAAGGCTATAAGGTTAAGCTCCCCTTCAAAAACCATAACTAATTACTGAAAATAAATCCATAGATCCCTAAATTATGGCATAAAGGTGCTTATTAAACAGAATATTACCAATAATGTCCAGTTTCCTACTAGTTTTTGCTGCTACCCATTTTCCCTCTTTACCTGTACCTTGCTGACTTCTTTTATCCCTATCTTAAGGCGATCAGGTTAAGTTCAGGATTTCTTTTTTCCACTTGCATGAATAATAAAAACAGTTAATCGAAGTTTTGTAAATAGATATTTTGAATTGGAGTAGATAAAGATGGACTTTGAGAGGGAACGTGTAGTTCAAAAGAAAGATAGGATTTGACTCAGTGGACTCCTGATAAGTTCAGAATGTTGTACTGCTCATGTGTTGAGTATTTCATGGAGACTGATTTGGTATACATGGTTGATAACTTGCTTGAGTGAATGGATATGGATGTGGTGGGAGGAGGTATTGAGAAAGATTTGATATGCCGTAGTTTGTTTCATTGCCTTACTGTTCAAATTCTGTTAAATCAAGTTACACAGAGAGTCTGAAGTTCTAAATCTGCGAAGCGCATAATTGCCCTTTACTGCTTAATTTCCCTGTGTATTGTTTTGACATTTAACTAAATCTTAACTTAAAACCTATGACGGGGGTAAATTAAGAACAACTTAAAAACAAAATCAGTTCTACGAAAATAATTGGCAGTCCAGAATATCAAAATAAAAGGGGCATTGTTGTGAAATCTCCCAAAATCCAAGGTACCCATTGATGTTTGAACATTTGATGCAACATACGTCCTTTGGGAAATCATTTTTACTGTTATCTTCATAGTTTTGTGCATACAAATATTTCACATTTATCCAGATATGCATGAAGAATTTTTCCCCACCTCTAATTTATTATGGTTTTGGATTGTGCCATTGAATTTGAAAGGATGAAACTTGGTTAGTGCCATCGGCCAGGCCTGTTGAAGATGAAATCGCCAGCACAACTGAAATCACCAGCACAACAGATGAGAAATAAAGAACTTCAGAAGCTCAATGGTAGAGAGGGAGAAGACAGACACATTTTAAAGTGTAAGAAAGAGAATAAGTAAACTAGGTTTGAGTGGATATAACTAAGCTCATTAGTGAAAATTAAAATCATTTTCCATTTGTGAAATAGCGTTGAACCTCAGAGCAGGGATAGTTTAACAGATTATGCTGTTTTGGTCTGTACTTGTATTATTGGAAAGAATCTATTTCCTTTGACATTTTTCTGTATCCCCAATTTTATGACTGTATTCTGTTCTCTTTCTCCCATTTTTGCAGAGTGAAGGCGACTCAGATGCAGTAACTGTGCCAGCAGATATAATCTCTTCCAACGGTGATAATTCAGCTTTGACCTCGGAAACATGAATGGGGGGATGTTGTGAAATGAATAGTTGCATTTGTTTTCTTATTATTTTCAGTGAAAGTAGAGTATTCAGACAGTAGAAATCAGATGCATAAGATTGTGTAATATCTGTGTGCTTTGCTTCAACCAAGTGTACATATAAATTTCAGATGTGTATTGAATTGAATTGCTTCAAAGCGCCTGGGAAAAAACTTCTATTCACTTCCAGTTAATGTTAATTGCTAAAGCCTTATGATTGAAAAAATAAATATTTCAATAAAAATTATATATCTACGGTTTATAATAATTAATTATTCCATCATATTTTGGTACCTTTTCTCTTTGTTTCCTTAATAAGTAATACTAGCAGCAGTTTTTTTTTTTTTTTTTTTTTAAATGGAAAGGTTACATATGCGAGACATCCTCTGTGACTGCTGCAGCCGCAGCTTAGCTTGCGAGAGGTAGCCGCGCATCTTCTAACTTGTAGTCGCAGTTGCGAGAGATGTAGCCTGCTAAAAAAACATAAATAAAAGAAAATATGCAAAATCTTTTCTATTATTTAGAGTATTATATTTTCAAAGTTTAGTTAAATTAATTGGTTGAGTTTTAAATTTGCAGTCAACTTAAGACTCAATCTTTTGTTTATATTCCTGAGCTTTTGACAAATTGCCGTGAGAGAGAGAGAGAGACAAGAAGAAACGCTCGTTGCTTCTTTGTATAGTATATATATATAATTGAAAATGAAAATGACTTTTGATGATTTGAGAGACAATGGAGATGGTGAAGGCGACGTCGTATAGGGAGGATAATCGAGAAATGCTGCAGATTGACGGTTTTGGTTTCGATGGTGAGGAGGAAGGTTTAACAATCAATGGAATGGAAGAACACATGGTGCGAATCACTTCCACTGACTTTATGACTAATAACAATGATCATAGTGGTACTGGTTTGGTTCGATCGAGTAGGGTCAGTGAGCTCACTATTGCTTTTGAAGGCGAGGTGTATGTTTTTCCTGCTGTTACGCCTGAAAAGGTTAGGGTTTATCTTTCTTTGCCTTAGTCAATGCAAGTGCATTTACGATTGTCATTCATTTCTGTTTGGTTTTATTTTTTTTTTTCCTCAATTTGATTTGATTGTTGATTATTTCTACTTTTCTTGTTCCTGCTACTGTGTTATCCTTTTTTTTTCCCTTCTAGATAGGCAGTTAGTTTGTGGGTTAGTTCTTTGTGGCAAAGATGGAGTTGCATGTACTGGGAAAAGTTTGAAAATAACATCTCCAGTTCAATCCTTTGGTTATTTGGGGTGATATTGGTTACTGTGGCTTGGTGCATGCAGCAATGGGATATTCAGTTGGTTAATTTTATGAATTCAGCAAAAAAGTTAATCTGAATTTGGATTAGGGCTTAGGTTGTTTGGTATAGTTCTTGCCTTATTGGAAGTATAAGTGAAATTATGGGTTTGTTGCTTATCCAATTTTGTCTGTTTCGGATAATATTAGTATTAACAACGGCTGCTGAGTTTAACTATTTAAGATTCCTTGATTATTAAATTGTCCCATATTCTTATTTCATATTATGGCTCATGTTTCCTTTGTAATTTTATCTCATACTATTGCAAGCTTTTTTATTTTTATTTTTAAATTTTAACCCTTGCCGTTTTCGATGTAAAATTAATATGAAGTATGACTTAGGCCTTTTGAATCTACTAAAAACTAATGTTCTTTTCTGTCCCTTTTTTCACCGGAACGTATATGGCAGGTTAAAGCTGTATTATTACTTCTGGGAGGGACTGATACATCTGCTTGTGTGCCTAGTCATGAATTTCTGCTACAACAAAATCCTGGAGTATATAATGTATTATCGTAGTGCCAGCATTCCCTTCCATAAAAATGAAGTGAGAAGATTTATCTGTTATCTTTTTAATATATTACTCTATTTTCCAGTGTGTAGGTGATGCTTCACGAGGATCACAAATTTCAAAAAGAACTGCCTCCCTGGTAAGATTCCGTGAAAAGCGAAAAGGTAGATGCTTTGAAAAGAAAGTTCGATACAATTGCCGGAAAGAAGTTGCCCAGAGGTAGGTGAAATTCATATAACTTTTTTTAGGGCCTTGAACGAATCTGCCAGCTAAGTTTATTTCTCATTTCTGTAGTTTTGGATTCTTTTGCTTGCATTTACCTGATGTCATTTTGCTGAACAATCTATTGTGAACATTTTCAATAATCTAATATAAGAATTTTTGTTCAAACTACCTGCCTGGTATTCTACCTACCTACCTTGATTGTCTTTCTTACCTGAAGAATACTGGTCGGGTGTTGCTTTTTGATTTTTTCTGTGGAAATTGTCAACCTATTGTGTGGGTTTTGTGATGGTTGAATTTGACGATTCTACTAAAAATTAGAGGCTTGACCATCTTATTTCTGCAAAGTGCAACCTACAATTTATTATTTCGTACATCACAATTCACAACATGGTATAAATGTTTTTGGAGCTCTCCAAAATCCTACGTGCTTGCCTTTTGACTCTAAATCTACATATTGAAGTAGTGAGGAGAAGCCTTAATGGCCACTCCTAATTTTTATGTGCTTTCTCAATCTATATCTGTCTACAAACACATTACAACCCACCAATTCATCCACACTCAAGCAGCTAAAAATATGCACGTGCTTAGAGATTGAAGTTGCTTTTTCTGCTATAATGCTATTGCATTGCGAAATTTGTTTCACAGGTTCAGAGTTGCTGTCCTTGTTTTGTTTTGGTTTTTGTCACCTTTTTTGGCATCTGAAAGAATTAAATGATCATAGATACTCATCTTTCTTCCAGAATGCATCGTAAGAAAGGACAATTTGCATCGTTGAAGGATTGTTATAACACAGATGCTGTGAGTAACTGGGAACCAAGCAATGTACCTTCCCTTGCTGAACCTATGTGAGTTGAACTTCTAAAGTATGCTTCAAATATTGGATTATAGCTTATATAAATCTGAATTCAAATTAATGTTGTGTTGTTCTTTGTTATTGCTGATGTGTAGATGTCAACACTGTGGGGTCAGTGAGAAGGCCACTCCAGCAATGCGACGAGGGCCAGCTGGTCCAAGAACTCTCTGCAATGCTTGTGGTCTTATGTGGGCAAATAAGGTAGGTTTAGTAGCAGTAAATTTTTTTTTTTTTTTTAATTTTCATCAATTTTTTCAATAAACAAAAGTAGAAGATAAAAGATGCTATTGATGGTATCATTGTGGCGCATATCCATTTGGAAAAGGAAAGTTATTTATGAGATAATTATATATTAGGAAAAGTAAAAAATGTCCTTAACAGTCAAAAAAGGCTTATTGTTAACTATCCACTTTTTCACTTGTTATCTGGTATTGACGGACGTTGTTAGTCATGTTGAATGACCATTCTGACAAGGTTATCTGTTCTTCATAGAATTACTTGTAACTTCTCAAGATATAATTTTTTTTAATAACTCACTGTCATGCAATTCCCCTCTCTGACATCCTGGGATTGTAATTAGTTAAGGTTGTGTGTGTGTGTGTGTGTGTGTGTGGTGGGGGGTAATAACTCACGGTTATGAAATTCCCTTTCTTACATCCTGGGACTGTAATTAGTTAAAGTTACATTTTCTGTGTAACTTACATTTTCTCGTCTTGATATTGAACTTTAAAGGGCACTTTGAGGGATCTTGCTAGAGGGAGGCCTATGTCATTTGATCAAAATGAGCTGGTATGTATGCGGCCAGCTAATTCCATGTTTTCTCTATGGCACTTCTTAAAGCATTCGGTAATATTTGTTCTTTATATTTTTATATGCAAGCCAGTAATTAGTTAAGATTCATGTCCATGTGGGTTACATATGAATTAACCTTCATCCATTTCCAATCCCAGTGACAAGCATTTGAAAGCAGTGACGAGTCTACTGTTGTTTCAGGGAAATGTTAAACCTTCCACCATGGAGCAAGAAAATCCTTATGCTAACCATGCTGATGAGGTATAATTTTATATGTATATATATATTAATTGCTTTCATTGACACTTTACATTTGGTGGTAATTTTGGGGGATAAATTCATTTCAAAAGATTCTTGTTTATCTAAAACAAAAGTGTGAGATTTTACAGACTGTTTTGTGCAAACGTCAGGGAAGCCCAGAAGACAGCAAGCCAACGCCATTGGATTCTGACAATTCTGTAAGACCAAATGAGCAGGTGTGTCCTCTTTTTGACTTCCAAATGAACCTCAGTATTCAATTTCATATTGCAGGCACTGCGTTGTGTTGGCAATGTTAGTGCGACTGTCGATATAAATTCTTTCATTTATTTGGCTGGCAGAAAGGATTCATTTGTTTGCTCCGTATAAGAGCTTAGACGGTCTATTTTATGATGATTCTGACGATGTTTTGTTTATCAATTTCACTTTCTGATGTATTCAGGAGTTGCAAACTGAAGAGACGCTCAGTGATCCTTTGCCTATGCATTTGGAGAATTCATCAGTCAACCTT
>CANUEY010564419.1:0-20598 GCA_948099555.1 Croton setiger
TATATATATATATATATATATATATATATGCAAGTGAAAGGTTGTTCTTAAGGGGCATCCTCACCTGTCTAGTTCCTTTGAATCGAGTTGTCCGCTATATATCAGTTTTTCGAGCCTTTGATCAATGAGATTGACATGTTCTTTTCCAATATCTAGTGAATAACCCAATATGGGAAGGCCGAGCAAATAGGCAACTGAAACGCATTGGAGCTTTGTCACAAAAAAAAGTAGTAATTGATGAATCAACCATCACATGATAAAAGTAGGAAAAATTAAGAGGGGATACTCAGAAAATGAGCTGCTTCATGTCTAGCTATCCTGTCTTGATAATCAGGAAAAAATGATGAAAAGCCACTTATTGCCGCTTGAAGAAGCCTATAATATATACCAAATTGAAAGAAGCATAAATAAGTTTTCTGTAAACCCAGCAGTATTATTTAATAACACAAAAAATAGAATGAATAGTTGATAATTTTGAGTGAACCTAATGATTTGTTGTTCCTGTATGGATAATCTTACCCAGGAGCAGTGCTGCCCACAGCCAAGACTATTAGAGAAATGCTTCCAATCAAATATGGTACAAAAAATCCCCAATCCTATAATAATCAAGATTAATCAAAAGCATCGGAGTTTGACAAATTACTTGTAAATACAATAGGAGCACGCGCGCACGCACACGCTGAGGAACTGGGAAGACAAGAAAATTGCTTAAGCCTTACCCCAGGAAGCTGGCCTGCAAGAACGCCCAAAAATCCCGTCGTTCCCACCACTGTGAAAAGAAAAGCTGCCTGTAGTAATCAAAGATATTAACTCAATCATATATGAAAAAAATAATTTGACCCAAGTGCTTAAGCTTATTTAGTAAAGTTTACAACACTTACATCGTTTCTAACACTTGGAATTGCCAGGTTTTCTGCATTTTTTATTCCAAGAGTTGTTAGTTCGCGGAGAGACGTCTGGCACATAAGATCAATTAAAGAATCAAATTTAAGGAAGTAAAATGAAAGCAGCGTCAAAAGGACAAAAATTATAAAAGGCATTCATTATTTTATACATGGAAGCCTGAGTTTGTATTGTAACTCTTGTACTATCCCAGAAGTTGATGCTTGTAATGGAGACGTACTGACCGTACGATGAGAAACATAGGGCTGAGAGCTCCATTTCTGAGCCCAACCTTCTTCTTTCAGTTGATCAAGTGCCTCTTTAGCAGCATTACTATCTTTCTGCCCCAAAAAATAATAATAATTTAGGAACAATACCTTTTACTATAATACATAACTCCAACGTACTAATGGGGTTTTTCACTAAGCTTAAAATAAGTGTTTTTCGGATTTGTAGCTTTTTTCAAAATCGCTTATTTTAATTTATTTTAATACTTTTCCATTTAATCTAATACCCTCACATAATCCTAGATATATGAAATAATCAATTCTCAAAATAAGCAAAGCAAAACCAGATCTATTGCTCAGTACCAGTTTAGTTTGTTTCTCTTACCCAATTCCAATTTCATACATCAAAATTTGTTCAAAAACACACCTTCATTTTTTTGAATTCATTATTACAAATAAATTTTAAAACATTAATTTGGTTTTGCCTCCATTTACTATAAATTTTGAACTTTCACAATCAAATCTTATTTTTTAAAAAGGAAGAAATATTGCTAACAGCTCCTCAATTTAAGCATTGTAGAAACTAATAATTCTAATTTTATCCTACTGATGTTAATTATTCAAAATAAATCCATGGTTATTTGTTTGACCGAAATTGAAATCTATGTAAATATAAAGAAAAGGGAAAGAAAGAAAAAAAACCTTATCAATGGCAGATTGAAGGGTGTTGAGATCAACGCGAGGAGCAGCAGAAGATGCTCTGATTCGAGAATTTTGTTGCGCAGAAACAGAAACAGAATAGTAAAAGTAAAATGAAGATGTCAAACTCAACATCATATTCAAAAATGTTCGTTAGGTTTAGACTTTAGAGTGTGATATAATGTTATTATTGTTCATATTTCATGTTTCTCAAACCTCTCAATAGATAAGGTTTTAGTTGTCGCGCGGATCAGTTTCATACACGTTGCTTTTCCAAATTTACAATTCTAGAAATTTGAATTCTACGTTAAAAACATCAAATACTTAATTGTGCGATTTGCCAAAAAAAAAATGACAAAAAGGGCTAAAACATAAAGGTTTTGTTTTGATTTCAAAGTACACTGAAACTTAAAAAAAAAAGATATTTCTATTTTAACAAGGTCAAATTTCAAAAACTATATATATAAACAAATTTAAGCTGATAAACAATTATAAACAAACTCATAAATAATTTTTTTAACATTATTTTTAATTTCTTTTTAAAAAAAATTATGTATATTCTATTTTTACAGTATTTTTCAGTTTTTGAACTTTTTGATTATTTATTTATTTTTTATTTTTATGGATGAATTTATATATATCCAAATATGAAACTATTTCCAAGAGTAGGTTTGTTTTAAAACTATTTACCAAAATAGGTTAGAGAGGTGGAAAAATATATTTTTATAAGCAAATTTGTCAATGAGATAAATAGATTTGGGGGAGAATCAGATCCAATGTAAATAAAAAAGTAAAAACATTCTCTCTTTTGAGTGTGAGTTGAAATTAAGTGGGAATTGATTTTTTTAAATGAAATTTGGTTTCCTAAAAAATATGGAAAGGTGCTGAAAAAGTAATCAAACTGAATCTATCTTTGTGAGGGATAGATTTTGTTACATTTAAAATTTACAATAAATCTGCCTATGGGAGAGACAGATTAGCAAATAAAATTTTAAATCCATTTATGGGAAAGGGGATTTGGTGTATGTAAATCAATCTATAATTTTGACAACCCCGTCAAAGAAGTAAAAATATGGATAAAAGTTCTATGGGAAAAGTAAAAATAATAGACATAAATTTTGACAAATCCAATGAAAAAAAGGAAATAATTGACAAATTTTTTACAATCCATGTAGAAAGATTCACATCCTATGTAAAAGGTACAATAATGGACAAAAATTTTGACAAACCATGTGGAAACTTATGTGACACCCCAAACTTAACCTTACGTCGTTCTGACATCATTTTCATACATTACGTGCATTTTCATTTAAATGTATCATGATTTGATTTGAAAATCAAGTTAATTATGGATTATATGATTTGAATATAATAATATATGATTTGAATAAGAATTATAAGCTATGTTATAGGCTCGTATGCCGTCGAAAGACACAAACGGAGCTAATTAGGGTTTTTTGGCCCGCACGACCGAAAAAAGGCCAAAATCGCATATAATATGAACCAAATGATTTTGATATTTTCATATGTGTTTATTAGCATGATTTTAAGAGTTTTGGAACCTTATTTTTGCAACAACATCACACAGTTTTGGTTCCGCGAAAATCGTCGAGATTTCGAACTCGGTTTAGGGCACCAATCGAACCGCGACCAATTTTTGGATTCCGATATTTACGAAACTTCAGAACGTTTATAGATATTATTTTGACACCAAAATGTATTTAAAATTGGTGCTGGAGTGTAAATATAGGCTGGAATTTGAGGTTGAAAGATTGAAGTAGGTGAAGAAAGAAAACCTTAAGGTTTAAGTAAGGTTTAAGGCCAAAAGACTTAAGATTAGTGTGCAAAATAGAAAGCAACTGCTAGACCTTTGTTTGGGACTTGTAGTAGGTGTTGGAAAGGCAGGAATTGAGGCTGGACAGCAAGGGAAATTGAGTGAGAAACGTTGGGAAAGAGAGGAAGAAGAAGAAAGAAAGTAAAGAAGAGAGAAAAGAGGGAAAATCAAGCAACACTTTCAATCCAACAGTTTTAGGTTTTCTTTGGGATAACTAACAGCGTCAGTTCCGCCATCATTCCACCGAGTTGGTCAGCTGAAGTTTAGGATCTCTCTCTTGCATTTCATCATTTGAATCATCTTATCATGTAGATTTATGTCATATGGCTTGTAAATTATTAATAAGGCATATGGTTAACAAATTAAAGGTATATTAAATGATTTATGGCATGTCATATGCATGATAGTTGTCATAGCATTGCATGTAAAGTTTTTAATATGTGAAAATGCCTATGTGCTTGTGTTGCTCATATGCTTGATTACTATGTAGTCTTATAGCATAGATGTTCTTACGTAATATGTTAAGAATGTTAAAAAAGTGTCATATTTTATGACGTATAGATTAAAGGTTAGGTTGTTACATGCACAGACTTTTTTTCTTTTGTTAGATTTTATTGAACTAGTATATAGACACTATATATACTTCAATTTTCATTTATCAAATGTATATATACATTACATAATGCAATTTATACGTTTTATATACTGTTATGTTTTTAAAAGTATTATGTAATATGTAGTTTAAACATATGTTGTTCCATATCATGATATTTATGATAATATATATGTTTTATATATACTGTTATATATAACAATATATATAACATATATACTATATATCATAATTAATATTATTTATACAATTACAATAGTAAAAACTAGTAGATTATTATCAATCAAACATATTTATAATAATAGTAACTTGTATCATATATGTACATTGTCAATCAAAAATTGTATCATTTTTATACATGTTCCTGTTTGATTGGAGTTGAAAATTAATAGATGTTAATGAGAAAAAAATTCGAAATATCAAAAAACTAGTCATTCGTGATTGAAGTTGGCTCTTTCTTGGGTTGATGGAAGTCTAAGATTGAAGGAAGGGATCTCAAATGTATCATTAGAGGTTGACATTGTTTTTTTCATCCGCTTATTTGGCGCTTTAGCTGTTGAGGATCCTAAGTTGCTTCTAAAATAGACTTGCCGACTATTGAGCTACTTTCCTAGGGAAAAAGTCGAGTAATTCTAATTCCATAAACTTCCTGAATGACCTTCTTTTAGCTTCCTCATTTGATCTTCTGTTAGTTTATTTCTCACTTGTTCTATTGTTTGCAATGAGCAAGCTTTTACTATTTTCCGGCCTTCAGGGTGCTACAATACAATGTTAATATCAATTTGTTATAGTCATCTAAAATATTCATTTGTTGATATATATAACAATATATATATATATATATATATATAACAACAATAGCTTATACTAGTATATATGAACCATATAGACTATAATATATATTGCAGACCAATGACAGCTTATAGACTTTACACACTAACATATATAGTTTATATAAAATATTTGTAACAGTATATATAAGCTATATATACTGTCATATATTGGTATATATGATAGTATATATAGGCTATATATATACTAACATATATACTATATATATATCATATAACATAGTATATGTGAAACATATAAACTATACTTATACACTTCATACCAATGATATATCATAGACTGCACACATTGACATACATTGTCCATACAAATAAATGTAAAAATATATATGAGCTATATATACTGTCAAATATATTCTTCATTTGCAGTATATATGACAATATATATAAACACCAAAGATAACTCATAAACTTCACACACTAACATCCATTGTCCATAAATAATATAAGTAACAGAGTGTGTATGTGTGTGTGTGTGTGTGTGTGTGTGTGTGTGTGTGTGTGTGTATGTGTGTGTATGTGTGTGTGTGTGTGTGTGTATGTGTATGTGTGTGTGTGTGTGTATATATATATATATACCACAAAAAATAGCATATAATCTAGTATATATAAATCATTTATATTGTCATACATAAACTACACACTAATGATAGTTTATAGACTTTACACACTCACATATATTGTCCATACAAAATATATGTAACAGTATATATAGCTCATATATACTTTTAATTTGTTGGTATATATAACAGTATATATGAACTAAATATAATGGTATGCATTGTACATATATGTTATACAATCAATGTACCTCTTTAGTCCTTATTTCCTCTTTCCTTTCATGTTCAGGCCCTCTTGTTCATTTTCTAAGTTGAGGAACCACTTGTCCTGCTCTAGAACTGAAATGACACAAATGTTACATACATATAGTATATATGAACCATATAAACTATACTTATACACACCACACTAATGAGATATCATAGGCTGCACACATTGACATACATTGTCCATACAAAATAAATGTAACAGTATATATGAGCTATATATACTGTTAAATATACTCTTTATTTGTTAGTATATGTGATAATATATATAAACACTAAAGATAGCTCATAAACTTCACACACTGACATCCATTGTCCATAAATAATATAAGTAACAGAGTTTGTGTGTGTGTATATATATATACACCACAAAAAATAGCATATAATCTAGTATATATAAATCATTTATATTGTCATATATACTACACACTAATGATAGTTTATAGACTTCACACACCCACATATATTGTCCATACAAAATATATGTAACAGTATATATAGCTCATATATACTATCATATATACTTTTAATTTGTTGGTTTATATAACAGTATATATGAACTAAATATAATGGTATGCATAGTACATATATGTTATATAATCAATGTACCTCTTTAGCCCTTGTTTCCTCTTTCCTTTCATGTTCAGGCTCTCTTGTTCATTTCTAATGTCCTGCTCTAGAACTGAAATGACACAACTTGATGAGATGATTTACAAACATGATTATATATATATAACCTTATATATCAGTATATATACTCTTATAAATACCCTCATTTATTAGTATATATTCCCTAAACTATTCATTTATCAGTATATATACCCTTATATATACCATCTTATAAACTCATATATTACTTTTCTCCTCCCTTCTTTGTCAATATATATAACCTTATATATACCTTTAATTATCAGTATATATGCCCTATGAAGCCACATATACACCTTCATATAAACTCAAATGCTGCATAGAATTTACCTTTCATGAATTTGTTGTCGTCAGCGTTGTCAGTTCTTCAAGTTTATCTTTGATTTTTTCCCTTGTCATTGTTTTTATACTTTTAGTCGTTGTGTTGTTGTAAATATATATTTGAAGATGAAGATGAAATTGACTATAATATCTAGTAAAATTAGGTTAATCGGTTAGGTAGAATGATGAAGATTCGAAGATGGATTGATTTTGCAGGATACATTTGCGTTCTGGGGATGATCACGAAATTTTGTGGGTTCTGTTTTCTATTTTGTGGGAAAGAATTGTGAAAGTTTGTGGGTTTAGGTTAGCAGACAACATTAATATGTTATGGGAGCAGTTTTGATATATGGTTTCTCTTTTCTCTCTCACTTCCCAACCAATTCCTTCACTTTTTATCACCTTAGGGATGTTCTGAAGGCTTTGGATCGAAGATTTTCTCTTTCTTATCTTTTTTTCTCTTTCTTTTTCTTTCTCTCTTTCTCTCTTGTTTTCTGTTTTCCATTCGTTTCTCTCTCCTTTCCCTCTGTTCTAGCCACATTATCTCTCTATTCCCTTCCTATTCCAAGTCCCAAGCATACCCTTTCCAGTAGCAGCTTGGTTTTTGCACACAAAATCTAATTTTCCCTTTTTGCTTACTTAACCCTTAAGGCTATAAATTTTCTTTCAATTTCTTTCTTTCTTTCACTAATTCCAGCCCATTAAACATGCCAGCACCTCTTTCAAAATGATTTGGGTGTCAAAATAATACTTATAACACGTGTCTGAAGTTTCATAAAAATCGGAATCCAAAAATTATTCGCGGTTTGGTCGTTGCCCTAATCCGACTCCAAAACCTCAACGATTTTCGTGGAACCGAAACCATACGACGTCGTTGTAAAATTAGATTCCAAAACTCTTAAAATCATGTTAATAAACATTTATCAAAATATCAAAATCATTTGCTTTATATTTTACGCGTTTCTGACATTTTTTGGTCGCGCGAGCCAAAAACCCTAATTGGCTCCGTTTGTGTCTTTCGACGGCAAACAAGCTTAAAACATAACCTGTTAATCATATTCATTTCATGCATTATCATATTCAAATTATATAATTCATATTTAACTTAAATATCAAATCAAATAATGATGCATTTTAATGAAAATGCACGTAATGCATGTAATGACGTCGGAACGATGTAGGCTAGGGTTCTGGGGTGTCATATTTCTAGTACTATGAAGGCATACTTTCTGTGCAATTTGCCGATGATGTCCGGTTTGAGCTGAATGTTTGCAGTCTAAGAAACTTGGTTTTCCAAGCCTCAAAATTCGAGTATTCACACACATGCAAAAATAATTTGCTGATTTGACCCCTAAATAAAGGGATTCGAGCTATAAACTTTGTGATAAGGCATTTTAGAGGTGGCCATGGGCCGGTTCGGCCCGGCTGGCCCGGTCGAACCGGCCCGTAACCGCCCCAAAACCGGCCCGTGTTGAACCGTAACCTGAACCGGCCGAAGGACGGGCCGGTTTAGGTTTGAAATTTTTTTGAATCGGAACCGTTTAAGCCCGTGAACCGTGAGCGAACCGGCGGGTTTTTTGAATCGAACCGCCGGTTAACCGTCATGAACCGCCGGTTTAACCGCCATGAACCGCCGGTTTTTTAGCCCAAAATTTAACCGTCGAACTGCCGGTTCGACGGGCCGGTTACGGTTCAATTGAACCTTGAATCGTGGCCCGGCGGGCCGCGGCTCGGAACCGGCCCGTGGCCACATCTAAGAAATTTGACCGTTTTCACACTTTTGAAAGTTGTACGTCTCGAAATTTTCTTTCCAGAAAGTTATCCTGGGCCTCAATCAAACACTGTATGTGAAAACTAAACCAAAATTTAAGTATTCACAGCCATCAGTGTGTAAATTAATTTATTTTGTAACAATTACTCTTATACTCCTAGATTATTTTTACATACCGATCAATATGTATTTCGTTATGTAAATTGATTGTTTGTTTATATACTAATTTACATACTAATGGTTTGTTTACATACTAATTTTAATATGTAAATCAACATAAAAATTTATTTTTACATATTCAAACAATATATACACTTATTTTACATTTAAAGACCTAAATAATATAATTTTTTTACATTTTAGTCCATAAAAAGACCTAACTGAGAAGTTACAAATACTTTAGAGATTAATATGTAAATTTTCTTAAATTTCTTCTTCTTCTTCTTCCTCCCTTCTCTCTTTTCCCTTTGAGTAATTGTCGTAATATCAAAAGCTCTTATTATTGTATCCGATGGCAACTGGCTAGTATCACGTCAATAGGTTGTTTTCCAACGAAATACCAACCAGAAAACATCTGAATCATCGTTGAAACTTAATAGAAAGTTGAGGAAATCAGTTTTGCAATTGGGGCTTTTCAGAACTTTAGCCGCTTATTTATTAGGCTTTCGATGGTCTAACGGCATTTCTGAAGGTATCAGAAGACTTACCGGTGGCGAGAGTTTATGATCGGTACCCTTAAATCGCCAATTGGATGCTTCTGGTGGAGAGGCGGCGGCAGGCGACAGAGACTAGCTCCGGTGCTCTTCTCCGGCATTGTATATGAAGTTTTCAACTTTTCCATAATTAATTTGTATTTTTATTGAATTTCAATTAGTTAATTTTTTATTTTATTATTTTAATAATAAAAAGAGTATTTTTGGATTAAAAAAATCTGCTAATTTAAAAAAAATTGTTATTCTGCTATTAAAATTCAAAGTGATATTATTTTAAATGAAACTCACAAAGTAAGTTCTGTAAATAATATAACAAAGGAAAAATAAATAAATAATGAAAATCTAAAAATGAGTACTCTCATGTAACGATCGTGCACAAAAGACTGGTATAATATAAATGCATATTTTTTTTTTTCTGATAAACAAATTAACCAACTAAATATTGGAAAATAAATATTAATTCCAATTTAATTATTTTCTCTTGTTTTTCTCTGCTTTTTTCTTTTATTTTGCATAATAATTAAAGACCCAAATTAAGGTTAAATGTATATAACCGTCATTCAAATTTTGGTGAGAATAATATGAATTTTAGAATATTACTATTTAATCATTGCTTTTTACGTAATTATTTTTACATTTTGGTTCTGTTAGATTTTTAAAATATTTTTTAGAATATTCTCATAATTTTTTAGATATTCTTATAACATCCGTTAAATTTTCAAAATATTTTTGAAGAGTTTATAAAATATTTTTGAAGAATTTGATAAAATATTTTTAACAATTGGACCAAAAACGATATAGATTATATAGATTAATAGGCTGAAGATTAAAGATTTTATAGTAATTATGTTAAAATTGGGTGATTAAATATAAAGGACGAAATAGTAATTCCCCTGAAATTATATTTGAAAAGAAAATATAAATATATCCACCATTTTTAGCAGCAGATATTATTTTGGCAGGACACGTGAAGGCCGTATCATCTCCATGGATCTTGCGCCTTCTGGTTTCAGCTAAGGAACAGCTCCTTCAACTCTGTTATAGTAAACGCTTCTCTCTTTACTATAAACTCTCTTCATTTCATTTCATTTTTTTTTTTACTTGCACACATATTTATGGCTCTTCTTACCTCTCACTCACTCCTCCCTTCTTCTTCTTTCTGTCGCAGGCTCTGTCATTCAATTTCACCACCTTCTTCAATTTCACTTCCTCTTTATTCCAAATCGCATCCGTCTATTCTCTTTTTCAAAACAAACGCCGTGTCTTCATTTTCTCCCGTCACCGTCGGCGAGGACTTGCCCGCCGATTACGAACAATGGTTACCCAGACGCGATCCAACTCACCGGAGGAGGGCGGGGATTTTGCTTCATCCTACGTCGTTTCGAGGACCCTACGGTATTGGGGATCTTGGAGATGAGGCTTTTCGCTTCATTGACTGGCTTCATGAAGCTGGATGCTCTGTTTGGCAGGTCTGTTCAGATTCATATAATTATTATATTATCTCAAATAAAAAATTATTTACAAGTTGTGTAATGTGTTTTGCGTGTTACTATTCAGGTCCTACCTCTTGTACCTCCAGGAAGGAAGGCTAATGAAGAAGGCTCACCATACTCTGGACAGGTAACGTCTCTTTTGAGCATCTTGAGATCTTATGTTGTAATGCATTAATAATTTTGGTTACATATACTTAGTAGGGATGAAATCAGTGAAATTTAGGACTTAATTTGCTTTTTGATACCTGGATGCTATCAAATCCACCAAAAACCAAATTGTATTGAATGATCATTGCTTATATCTAATTATAAATTCATTTCTAGGATGCAAATTGCGGTAATACACTTTTAATTTCTCTTGAGGAGCTTGTGAAGGATGGTTTATTGATGAAGGATGAGCTTCCAAATCCTGTGTGAGTTATTCTGATTTATTTTTTGCTCAATAAATGATGTTGCTTTTCTTGTGTATTTACCTACACGGTTAATTATGTCATGATGTATCATTTGTGTAGAGCTTCTGACCGTGTGAATTTTTCTGCTGTTGCGGAGCTAAAGGATCCCTTGATAGCCAAGGTAAATTGTATTCTTAGTGGTGCAAATCTCATAATATTATTAATGACAACTTAGCTTCCAATTTGAATGCAGCAAATTGTGTATCCTCTGCTGCTAGGTTTTAATTGATCTTAAAATTACCAATTACTCTATTTAATAAACCTACACAAGATCAGCTACAAAAAGCATGCAAGGATATTGTTTAAATGAACAATTCTTATCTTATGTATGTTGACTTGTATTTGTTCTGTGGTTATTGTTAATTCAATCATATGATCAGTTTTCATACTCTTGAAGTTACTCTGTGCATTATACATTAACCTTTTGTGAGCAGTTCTTTTTCTTACTTTCTGAGGGAGACAGATTTTTTGTCTGACTGCATGCAACATGTGGGAAATTTGGTTTCAGCGAGAAGTAAAAATAGTTTTGGATGCAGAAAGTTTGTTAGTTAACTTGTAGTTTTCATTCTTAGGCTAATGTGTCTTATATCAGTCCTTTCTTAGGCTGCAGAGAGGCTTATCCTGAGTGACAGTGAGCTTAAACATCAGCTCGAAGACTTCTGCAAAGACACCAATATCTTAGGTAAGAATTCATGTTCTCTTTGATAATCATACTGATTGATGTCCGTGGAATCCAGTTATTGATTAGTCATTATATTTATATTTTTTATATTATTGCTCATTTATGTGTTTCTAGGCTTAGATTTGTTGGACCAAAGAGTAAGAACTTGCATCACAGGTAAAGAAAACCAAGAAATGCAAACCAATATGTCCCATAATTCCATAAAAAAATTATATCCACATTATGTGCTTATTGATTTATATTTAAGGGTACCTTTTTGTTTTCAATGTTTAGCATAAGAAGTATGTTCATTTATAAGGCCATTGTGGAGTTATGGGCATGGACAATATCTTTTGTTACTTTACTGGAAAGAAATTGTAGCCTTTATAGGGGAGGAGGAATCTCAGTCTTAGAGGTAGATGATACAAAACTTTACACTATGATAACTCTAGATACTTTCTCTTTCTCTATCTTTTTCTCTCTCTTCATTGTTTAGGCAATGAGATGATCACTATATTTTGGATTTTATTGATTCCTTGTGAGGTAGATGGCTTTGCCCAATAAATGGGTTCAAACATCCTTGTTGCTAACTATCTTAATCTTATAACAAAAAGGCAGTGACTATAACATATATCTAATACCTTTCCCATATCTTTTGATTTGTCATTTGTTTAACTTTTAAATGGAAGATTCAAATTTAACCATTTAAGTACATGCTTTATTCATGATCTTATAGGTTGGCTTGAAGATGCTGCATATTTTGCTGCTATTGATGATTCTTTAAATACCTTGAATTGGTTCGAGTGGCCAGAACCTTTGAAAAACCGTCACCTTGCTGCCTTGGAGGAGATTTACCAAAGTAAAAAGGATTTTGTAAGATTTGGATATATATTCCTTCAATTCCTTAGAGCAACTCCTTGGTGGTATATCCTCCACAAATATGTCCTGATTTGGTTCCACATGCACAGATAGACATATTCATTGCCCAACAGTTCCTATTCCAGAGGCAATGGAAGAAAGTGCGGAGCTATGCTCGGGAAAAAGGAATTAGTATAATGGGTGATATGCCCATATATGTAGGCTATCACAGTGCCGATGTATGGGCAAATAAGAAGCATTTTTTACTGGTAAGCTGTTTGCAGGCAATCCCTAAATTGTAACTTAACTTTAGGCTTAATTAGGTTTCCTTAGATTTCTTTACTTGCTAGTTAGCCATGCAGGTTAGACAATCATCCTTTGCTAATTTTTCATACTTGTTCACAGAGCAGGAATGGCTTTCCTCTTCTAGTTAGTGGTGTACCCCCTGATGCCTTCAGTCAAACCGGTCAGCTGTGGGGCAGGTTTGTGCATATTTGATGTTATGATGATAATACATGTACAGGAACCTCACTGCTTATCAACTGTAAATGTCTTTCTTATTTAGTAACCAACTTTTGTTACTCATGAAAGTTCAGATATGGTGCATGTGGGCTTGGTTTGCTTCTGAAATTAACAATTATCTATCTACTCAGTCTATTGCATAATATTTATGTTCATGCATTTAAGTCTTTTGACTTATCTGTTACTCTATTCTCTGCTCAGACATAATATATCTGTATGCTATTTGGCAGTTACATTTACAGTACTTTAGCATCGCATCAGAAGTTGCAGCAATTCCAGAGGGCAATTGCTACAACTCTGATAGGTCTTCTTGCCACAAAGAACCATGGTTGTTACCCATATAAAAATTACTGCCTGAAATTGTTTCTTTCTGGTGAGCTGTTAACTATACTTTATTCAAGTCTCAAATATGTCGGCATCTAATACTTGAAAGCACTTGGCTTTATGCTTCTTCCTGTCATAATGTATTTCTTGCTGTATTTTTCATGCGTCAACTATTAATCAATAGTTTTGAATATATTAGCCGACTTACCAAAAGCCTTTGTCTGACATGAAGCCCTCTGTATGACTGGAAGTCCATGGAGAAAGATGGATATTCATGGTGGGTGCGCCGGTTACGACGAGCACAAGATCTATATGATGAATTTAGGATTGACCATTTTAGAGGTTTTGCTGGTTTTTGGGCTGTTCCTTCTGGTGAGTCAATTTTCAATTTGAGAAGATTGACTTGAATGTTGTTGTGGATGAAGACATGCTAATGAATTGTGTTACCATGCAGATGCCAAAATTGCTATGGATGGGAACTGGAAGGTCTGTTATTGGTAATTCAAATTAAATTGTAATATTTTTGGTAAATTTCCTTTCATCCACTATATATTATTTTGTTGACAGTAGGCTGGACCTGGGAAATCTCTATTTGATGCCATATCCAAAGCTGTCGGGAATATCAGCATAATAGCAGAGGATTTGGTATGTTTGATTAATAGGATGCAAATATCACATGCTGTATGAATGTTTGTACAGCATAATTTGTTCATAATTAACCAGAAGATGCTGTTTATGGTGCACCAGCTGTCTGATAGTTGATAAGTTGGTTTAGTGTTAAGAGTGTTGTGGATCAATCATAAAAGAGGAACAGGAATCTTATTTTGAGGTGATTGATTGAGTTGCACTAAAAATAGCGCAAACTTGTCTCTTTCGTTGTAAAGCCCCAGGGCTTTGCCCAGGGTTGCAAGGCCAAAAATAATATAAAATTAATCAGTAGCATCAGAAGTATTTCTATTTGAGATTCCAAGTAAGGCTGATGCATATCCCTGTATTATTACTTTTACCAAATTCCAAGATCAGACTGGATAAATTTCTAAAGAAAATATTTTGTTTAATATCCATTGGCTTGCCCGATATTCAGTTTATATGCTATAATCTCTTATTTTGTCGTATTTCAGGGAGTTATTACTGAAGATGTGGTGCAGCTTAGGAAATCTATTGGAGCTCCGGGAATGGCTGTCCTTCAGTTTGGTAGCGATTTGCTTCTGATTTTATTGTAATCGGTATGATAAACTCTCTATATTGTCACCTTGATGCCTGTATGGCGGTACTCTATTTTGTTGATCCAGGTTTTGGAAGTGATGCAGATAACCCTCATTTACCTCATAATCATGAAGCGAATCAAGTTGTATACACTGGAACTCATGATAATGACACGGTATAAATTGTCAGACTTGTAGCATTCATTCTTCTGTCATGACTTGGTAACTCTAAACAATTATTCAAACCTTGTTTGTCATTTAGCCAACTAAGTTAAGATATAGGCTGCAGATGATCTCTCTAGCAAATGGTATTATAGCCATTTGGATGAGGACACTAATTCTTGACTTGAAGCATGCTTTCAAAGGTTTAAAAAAACTCCGGTCAGCTAACAGTTTGTAATTGCAACAGATTCAAGGGTGGTGGGACAATTTGCAGGAATGGGAGAAATCAAATGTGAGTTTATTTGGTAACAAAAGGGTTTTGGTGGTTATTTATGACTGTATTTGTGAACTCAGGTACTGAAGTATCTTTCAATCACTGAAGAAGAAAATATACCATGGGCACTCGTCCAAGCAGCTGTTGCATCAGTGGCCCAAACCACGGTAATACCCCTGCAAGATATTCTTGGACTGGGGAATTCAGCCAGGATGAACATTCCTGCAACTCAGGTAAAGGGATATAATAATAGTTAGATGAATGATAAATTAGCATTTGCATTCGTAAAAATTTCCAAATGATTGGATTGGATGGGATGCAGTTTGGAAATTGGGGTTGGAGGATACCCTCTACTACGAGTTTTGATCAAATGGCAAAAGAAGCAAAAAAGCTAAGAGATTTGCTCTCTATGTATGGGCGGATGTAGATTTGTTTCCACGGTTGTAAATCTTCAATAAAAGCTGGCGGCATGAATTTGAACCTACATCTATAAGTCTTCAAATTAATTTCTCTAAAATTAACTTTGTTATGAATACCGATGTCATTTCGAATAAATAAATTATTTTCTTTATTTATAAATATTCGTCTTGCTACTAATTGAATTGGGAGTTTATTGTAAAATCCTATGAATTTACATGTGCAACGGTATAGATATATGAATTTAAAAAAAAAAAAAACAAAAAAAAAAACTAGTAGGGAGGAAGCGATAAATTCATTGAAAACTTCACTATTAACAGGTAGCTGTTAATTTTGTTAAAATAATAATAATAATAATAATAATAATAATAATAATAATAATAATAATAATAATAATAATAATAATAATAATAATAATAACTGTTAGCTGTAAATTAATATTAGTGTTGACTAAAATTTCAGGATTTTTTCTTTACAGATTGGCATGCTGTAAAATTTAAGTATTAGTTTCCAGTTGCTGTTACTAAAATACATTATTATTCAACTAGTTGAATATCAGCGCTTAGCGCGATAATTTATAAAAATTTATAGGAAATAATAGTGAATAACACTTTCTAATATTTTATAACATACAGTGGTATATATATAAAAAATAAATAAATCACTTATGGTACTTTTGTGCACAGATCAACGTTAACGGCAACGCTGTCTGAGATTGTCAGTCAAGTCAAGCCTAGACGTGCATCTCATTCATCATCTCTCGCTCGTTCTTCTGGCCGATCTGATAGATACTGGTCTTACTCTCTTAGCCTCTAATGGTTGTTTATCTCTTAGGTTTGTCAGTTATTGGCTTATTGCAATTATAGTTCTTCAATTTTTTAATAGAAACTCTGACAAAACCAGAAACAAATGCAAAACTCAATTATATTTTGTTGAACAAAACGAATGATTAATGAAGGTACTAAATGTCATTCGTTGCTTCATTGATTCATTTAACTCTTGATCTTATGTTTATATTTATTTTATATCACTTGATTAAATCTTCTATTTACTTCTTGTAAAAGAATGACTAATTGTGAAGAAAATGTTCAATTGTCAAGTGAAAGGGATGGAGAAGAATTCTGTTCAGATGATACAAAGCCTAATTGTTTTGGATGAAGATGGATTGTTTACTAATGTAGGTTTAATTACCAAAATAATATCTAAAGTTAATTATTATACAGCAAATAGACCTTATGCAACAAAATGCAAAATAGAGTATTTTGCAATCTTAAATTGTAAAAACAGACTTAATCAGAAATTAGCGCATTATTAATTAAAATTAATCACGTCATTAGCGTTCCGAGCTAGCGATAGAGAGATATGTAGCATAATTATTATCATGTCTGTTTTGCAATTCAAAATTACGAAACAGTAGATAGATATTTTGACCGATATAACCATTGAATGCCACGTGTCTAGCTTCACAGTTTCGCAATTTCAAATTGCGAAATCGTATGTCCAGAAACTAATAAACACATGTCCAGCTCCTAGTGTTTTGCAAGTTCAAATTGCGAAACTCCTATTTTGCAACATGGTAGAAACTCCCACAGGAAACAAAAATTCTAAAAAAGAAAAAAAAAATCCAATAATTGAAAGATTTCTGGAGAGTGGAGTCTAATTTCAACAGTGTCATAGCGATATTCGACATTCGAGTCAGAGGTAAGTACCATTTAACATGTCTCTTTTTATTTAATTTTTTAATTTTCGATTTTACATATATATAATCTAAAATATTAGATATTAGAACAGCAGTGTTAGTTAAATTTAGTGTTAGTTAAATTTTGTGATATAACATACCTATTTATATTTGAGCTAGCAAAATTATAAAGAATTAAATTTTTTCAGTATTTTTTTTTGTCATAATTAGGGGTATGTATGCGTAGCAATTGCATAATATTAGTCCATATTACTAAAAATTAAAATTAATAATATTTTTAATAATTAATTTAATATTATTAAATTAATATGTAATAATTTATTAGTCATAAATTTAATATAAAAATAAATTATTAATATTAATTTAATATAGAAAAAATATTCAAATTAATTATTATTATTATTATTATTAATTATAATATCATTAAATAATTTATATAAAAAATTAATACATGTGTACCAATATTAGGATTTTATAAATAATTTTATTTAATATTATTAATAATATATTACATTAATAATATTTTAAAAATAAATTTAATTATTGAATTAATATTTAATAATTTATTAGTAATGAATATAATATTAAAAATTAATTATTAATATTAATTTAATATATAAAAATATTATTATTATTATTATTATTATTATTATTATTATTATTATTATTATTATTATTATTATTATTATTATTATTATTAATTATCATATTATTAATAATTTATATAAAAATTTAATATATATGTAACAATATGTAACAACCTCATACCTATATGCGTCATAAATCACAATTTTTTTTTATGTATCCAACTTTTAAATAATTTACTAAATGCCTCACTTATAACTTACAAAATGTATAATGATAATCACACAACCACAAAATCACAATGTTATAATTTACATAATATTCAATATGGACTTAATATTAAAACTCTATATCTAATGCAAAATGACAGAGAAAGGCCTTAGGTTTCCGCTAACCGACCCGTGTAGAAACATCATGAAATTAACGCCATCAGTTGCAAATCAAGAACCTGAAATCATAAATTTACGATTTGGTACGTCGCATACTCAAGAAGTATAAACTAAAACAATTTAAAAATAACAATAAATCACAATTCTATAATAATAACCAAAATACATCGATATGCATATGTTTATGTCGTATGATTTCAACTAATTATAATGTGACCCATCAAGCCAAGTACTGCCTCGGAAATTTCTTATAACATATGACATATGACTAGCCGTAGCAAAAACAATCATGACCCAAGGCCCGTATGGCTGGCTAGTAACAAGATCATGTATGACCCAAAAGTTTATTTATAAATTATATATCGACTCGTAGGTCCCAACTGTAAAATCGTATAATGACCCGTGGGTCCCGCTTGTGAAATTTTGCAAATACTGATCAAGATGGTCAGAACTATTTTATTAAATCTTGCATGAATGCATTTGTATGACAAATGTATAATCATCACAATTTCCAATATAATCTAATGATCGGCCTCAGTACCGATCCAAACAATTGATTATTATATAATCAATCTCAATAACTCAATTGGTCAGGCTTCATTACCGACCCAAATAATTTAATCAACATATATGCAATAGCAATAAAATCAATTGATCGGGTTTCAGTACCGATCCAAACATTTTAATTATCATATATTCAATAACAATAAAATCAATTGATTAGATTTCAGTAACAATCCAAACAATTTAAGTCAACATATAATCAATTATTTCACAAGACAATTCATTTCATTCAATACACTTAAAGTTTATACTTATCTCTCAAATGAAACTCAAGTCCGGGTCTTGCTTTCCTCAATCTCCTTCTATTTTAGATGTTCCTATATAATTTAATGTATAAATATTTAATTTTCTCAATTTATAATTCATATATAATAAAAATACATGATTTAATATTTATTCTCTTTTATTACATTAATCCTATTTATATAATATTTTTATTTCATTTGAATTTTAACTTCTAACATATGTTTACTATATTAAAATATTTAATAATGTCATTTATATTTAATTTCAAACTCAGTTTATCATATACTCATTATATTTAATAATATCTATCACAATTTAATTCATTAATTAACCAATTAGTCCAATTTATAAAATAAATTCGAAATTAAACAAAAAAGGACTCAATTGAATAAGTTTTAATTTTTCCAGGGGTTTAATTGAAATCTAGCCATAAGTTCAGAGGTCCATTTGCAATTTTCTGTAATCTAATTAGGCGGAGGGACCTAATCGAAAAGAATTAAAAGTTCAGTAGGACTCAAATATAAGCGCTTCAGAACTTCAGGGACTAAAATCTAATTTTCAAGAACTTCCGGACTAAATTGAAAGCAATTAAAAGTTTTCTTTCAGGACTCAATTGCACAAACATGTAACTTTTATTGACCAATTTGTAGTTTTCACAAAAAGTCAGGTACCTAAGGAGTAAAATACCTCAAAATGCAGCGCCTGCTGTCGTTTTGTTTGTCTTTAACCTCTTCCCCCTTCTCCTAGGTTACTGTTAGTTTCCGGCGGCGTTTCCTCTTATCTCCGGCCTCTTTTCGACGCTAGTAGGTTCTTGAATTTCAGCACCACCTTCCCTGATAGCCAAGGAACCGCCATGCACGGTGGTTCCCTCTTTTTTACTCTCTTTTCTTTTCTGTTTTCTTCCCTCTCTGTTTTCATTTTCTTTCTGTTTTCCTCTTTTTCCTTCCTTGTTTCCATTCTTCCTTTGTTTCTCTTCTGTTTATAAACATCCTTAGCTATCTAGGAACCCCCTAGATCTCACTTTTCCTCTCATCTTTTCTCTTTTCTTCTTTCTTTTCTTTTCTTTCTTTCCTCTGTTTTTTTTTTTTCTGTTTTTCTTTTTGTCTCTCTTTCCTTTGTTTTCTCTCCTTCTTTCTTCTATTCTTTTACTCTTTTTTATCTTTTTTTTTGTCACTATAGCTATTCCCAATATAAACTCACATATTTGTTTTTCTTTCATACTTCTAATCCACATTTCTACTTATGTTTTTCTTGTATAACTATATATATATCCCCTTCTATATTGCTGTGACACTTAATGATTACATATAACTTGTATACATTTTCCCTTTTATTCGATTTCTTTTTTCCCTTTTAACTTT